>ARYC01001618.1:0-68958 GCA_000711775.1 Oxytricha trifallax
CCTTCCCAATTCTTAAATAAGTTTCTGAGATATCTAAGTATACTCTTTTATAGCTTTGAAATCAAGGGATAAGCTTTAACGAAACCTATGATAGAATTAGTAGTGATTTTGCGAATCTCGATTTTACCCGTCAAATTCATATAAATTACACGACCAATCCGAATGAATTTAATTCCTAATAAATGACGGTAAATTTAGAAAAGTTCCACTTAACCTCTGTCAATCATCACAGCTCTCTCATCACTTGATCTCAAGCATCTAAGCTTAAACTTTGAAGTACCTGAGAGTTGCTGGGAGGCTTGAGTAGGAGCAGGGATCGTTTAATTCTATTTTCTAACTGTCATTAAGATTTGGTTTGATTTCAGGCATTTTTATTTTATCAGTTAAAGTATTAAAGTTTAAATTTTAACCTACTCAAACAACTATGGAGATATAATTGTATATACTCTAAGGCTCTATATATAGTAAGCTCAGTTGTTGATTGATCTCACTTATTAATAGTAAGGAATGTAATGTAGGGAGATGGTTAGGGTTAGGTGGAAATTCTAAATGAAACTTTACTCTAACTTTTGTGATTGCATTGTATAAATATTAGTTTATATGATCTAATTATTACTTATAGCTTAGCTATAAGACTCTGTACTTTATCTAATATCATTACAGGTAACGTTGCCATACTTCCTTTAGAATGCAAACTGTGTCATAGGTGCATAAATATAATGAAGGGAACCTAATAAGGGGTAAAGCGAAGAAGATAACTCTTAAAAAAAGTAGTCGTTAGATTACTGGAATTTTATCCATTTAGGAATATGTGTCCATTTTGGAATAGGTGTCCATGTAACAAACATCACTTCTAAATAATAAGTTTTAATCATAACTAAATATACAGCAGTCCTATTTTATTTATCGCAGTCGCTCAAGCTTGCCAGATAGACTTTAGTACTACTAAGTTATAGGTCATTCAGAACTTAAATGCGAAGGCAATAAGAACATTGAATCGAAGCATCGTCAGGGATATCATAAAGTGAGAAGCCCTCTTTGCTAGTCTCTCTGGTCACTTCCTTTTCTTCCTCTAACATACCAGTTTCTTTATCGTTCTCACCTGTGTGCTTTGAGAAGGTAGCAATAGAGTCAGTTAAGAGAGAAGCAGCTCCTCTTTATATCAGGGTGTCTAGTTGATTTAATCTTTAAGTGATTTACATTAATAAGGAACAGGCAATAATCTAAGTGAAGATATTGTAGTCTCCAACCCTGGAAAGCTGTAACCTAGTTGAGGATGAATTTCCTTGACTGTTTAAAGGATTGAAATAAATTTTGAAGTTTTATCTAAGTGTAACAAACATCACTTTCACACTGGCCAAAATTCGCTCTGAGTTTCCAGTTGGATTAGCAACTCCCCTATTGATAATTTGAGTAAGTCTGGAAGGAGAATTTTGTTAGAGGACACTTCTTGTGACAAGCTGTTGAACTGGGATTTATTCATCTAGTAAACATAGTATTCCTTCATCCCAAGGTTGACTGTAACCTTAAGTTCTCCATTTACAGTCACAATGAACTCTTCCATATAGGTCTCATTTAAAAGGTTGTATTTATCCTTCTCAGACCAATCACTGTTCCTTATCATTAAATGGTAAAACTGGATGAGATTCAAGAACTTCATGAGCTTCTTAATTTTGTCCTGGTCTCTACTTTTAAATCTCAGGAAGGAAACAACACTTGGCTATTAATCATCCTTTGAAAGTGGTAAATCCTAGAAGTCAAAGTTGCCATTCTTGGTTTCATCCATTGGCTTGGACTTTGAGAAAATCAGGCAGCGGAGCATATCTGCTTACAGCTTTTTCATTTGGATTTGTAAATATAAAAATTATAATCTGGAATTTGAGAATAGTTTAAGTGGGGATTATAGATATTTCTACTGAGTTGCCTGCCTTGAAATAGCTGCAGTTATCTCTATACTTTATATTCAGAACAGGAATGCCTATAGTGTAACAACTGGAAATAAAGTAAGGAAGATTCCCTGAAATTCCCATGTCATTTTCTTATATCTGTAACAAACATCACCCTCAGATTTATAAGCCTGAGCTCTTTGATTTTAGTTGAAAGTTTTTCAAGAGAGCTATAGAATTAATAATAGCAGTAATACAGTTACCCTAACTTAACTCAAACCATTAATCAAACAATTCCTTTGAACTAGGGTGCAACCCTAACCTAGAGATAAACTCCAGGAAGAGCTGCTTGAGGTTTTCGCAGTAAGAAGTTGTAATAATTAATCGTGCTGCTACTAGTCTCAAAAGATGAGAGGAAAAGTAAGAGTAATAAAGCCAAGCTGACTTACCTCACCAGTTCATCTGGTAAAGCAACGCAACTTAACTGAACTACTGCCCCTTAAACTCTGACCTAACTTGTTTGAAACTTATACCTATAAAGAGTTAACAAAATATCTAAACCCAACTGAGGAAGGGTTTCAAAGTAAGGTTAGCTTAACTTGAATAAGCTTAAAGTAAAGTAGTACTGTAGTACTTTTCTAAACAAGTAAACCTACTACAAAATGCTAAGCCAGTCTAACTTTTACTTTACTTTTAGAATACTGCCTGAGTCGATTTTACGCTTGAGGCTTTTACACCTCTCTACAGTCAGGGTGAGTACCTAGGCCAGTTAAGTAATAAGTAAAAAGAGTCTTGCTAAAGAACTACAAATTTGTAAGTAAAGGAGTAGTCTAAACTGCTAAGTCTAGTTTAGTAAAGTACACTACTGTAAAGTAACTACACTTACTAGATTTTTAGTAAGGCGATTATCAAGAGATCTGTGTTAAAGAAAATCAAAATTAAATCCCTGAACATCTTGTGTTCTACCAGTTTGAATATTCAAACGGCTGGTCCTCGGAAACGAGGTTAAATTCGATTCATTTTTATAATGAATTTACAATTTGACTAGACCGAAGCGTGGCCCCTCTGGTAAAATTAAAAAGTAGCAATTTAAGGAGGAACAACCTAGTTAGGCTAGTCAATTTGTATGTTCCCCCAATCAAGCTGAAACTAATTGAAGCTGCGTGGACCGGCCGGCCAAACGATAAAGAACTTCATGCTTGGTACTCTCTGCACGGTAGTTAGTATTACAAGGGTCGTTATTCAAAGTAACCAATAGTGTTGGAACAATCCTAGCGCTGATATTAGTGGAGGCTTGATTATCTTTTTAAAAAATCAAAATCAAAACCAGTAATCAAAATCAAACAACAGTAGAGAATTCAGTTTCAAAAATCTTAAAATTAAATCAGGCTGTAAATCAAAACGGATCAAATTATCGGCTAAGTATTTTTCTTAATTTTTTTTATAGGTACCTTTTAATTAAAAAAAGTTGATCATCTTTACTTGGGAGCTCCTTTCATTTAACCAGAATCAAAATCAAAACTAAACCAGATTTCTTTATTATCTAAACTTTTAATATAGGTACTTTAAGAACTTTGCATTAACTAAACTGAGGCCTCAAGAGAATAGCTTGCTACTGAGAATCGTTGTTCTAAACTCTGCAACATTGATAATTTTTAAACCTTTTATTATAGGTACCTTTAAGATTTCACTCTAATTTAATGAAGTGGCCACTTACAGCAGTAACATTAAGACAACTCTGATAATTATTCAAAACTAATCACTTTTTTTAAAATCTTTTTTTTAGGTACTCTGAGTGATACATTGACTATAGAAATGTTAGTCTTCTTGAGGCAGAGCAAGCTGAGCTTGATTTATGAAATTTCAAAGCCTTTAATAATAGTAAGAAAGAACCAAAAACGCTGCCAAAATTTTGAGTACTTGAATTTAAATTACAGAGAGTGTAACAAACATCACTCATACTTGAGTGAACTTTTTAATGTAAGCCTTTTTATAAGAACAAGAACTCTGTTAATAGAACAGCATCACGCTAGTTAGACCCTGTAAAATTTGTTAGTAGGGTAAGTAGTAGTAAGGTACTTGCAATTTAAAAAATCAAAATCTTTTTAGGTAGTCTAATTTTAGTATCTGTAAATGTAAATTAATGAGGGGTAAAAAGCAAAAAATTTGCAAACAATTATTAGAAAAGGACTAAAAGCTTTTAGAGTCACGATAATGAAATAAGCCTTATAGAACCAAGTCATAGAGAAACTTATTTCAGGTATCAGTGGTTAGTGCTGATAGGATTTTTGTTTTGATTTTTACAAGTCTAGTTAACCTGAAACCCTGCCAAAATTTTGAGATCTCCAAATCAAGATCACTGTAAGTGTAACAAACATCACCGATGTCTCCTTAGTGATTTTCAGACTCAAGACTTAATTCTCTAACTGCCAAGGCCTTGGCTCAGTGGCCAACGATCACGTGTTTGTTTTAGTTAGGTGGCAAGAAGTTTTGAAGAGCAAGAGTAGTTTGATTAGTGCTTTTCATTAGAGTGATCTATAGATAGTAGTTTTAAAGAAAGCCCAATAGAGTGAAATAGACAGTAAAGGATTTTTCTTGCTCGAATACTAAGAGTCCAGTAGAACCTGGTCTTAGGTCAACTTACTTAGGGTCTTAGGGGTCTGTGTTGGTAGAGGGATTTTGTTGGGCTGAACTGTGAAGACTGGAAAAGCTGAAACGCTGCCCAAATTTTGAGATTAGCTGGCTGTGATCTATAGACGTAAGTTATGAACATTGAATACTAAAGATGGATAATTGATTTTTTCAACTCAGGCATGAAGAGGCCTGCAGATATAAGATATCATCACACTTACCTAGGGTACAGGTAGTCTGAGTTGATAAAGTCCTTTTCTCCAAAGTAGAATCAGAAGACAGGAGAACCTGAAATGCTGCCCAAATTTTGAGTTGGGCAAAACCGACATGAGTGTAACAAACATCACTCATTAAACCTTCGGGTTTTTTGAAGACTGCCTTAGTTAAGGCTGCTCACTGGAGTTTAACTATAGGCTTGGGTTAACTAAGCGTATAGAATACATACTAGACGAGAGGTTCAAGAACTAAAACTGCGGCAGCAGTGGGGTAGGCAGGAAGATAAGAATTGTTGACAGCAGTTAAAGAGCGCTGTCGATTAAAACTTTCGAAATTTAACAATAGACTAGACCTGGAGTTTCGCTTATTTATAGATAAATCGGCCAATCGCGTTGAGAATATCTTGATTTAAATTGGATTATTAAAAGATTAGAATTGGTCAATTAAAAGATAAGAAGGCAAATTTTGAAGAAAATGAAACATGAATTATTAACTTCATAAAATGCTTTCTTAGGATAACATAGCTTATATTCTGTCAGATAATTTCTATAGTCCTTTATTTTCTTTTAGAGTTTAGAAAGGAAATTTTTGCAGATTTTCAATCTTACTAAGTTACTATCAACTTCGCCAATAACATGATAGCTTAATGCTGGAATTATTAACAGTAATAATTTTATTATTAAGAATAAAAATATGTCAAGATAATCTACTCTCAATTTTCAAAGGAAAAGAAGTAATAATGACAGTATAGAGGAGTCCAAAGACAGCAGTTGACTATCAAAAAAATATTCATAGAACTCCATTATCAGTGATGAGTTCCTGGACTCCAACTCCCTATAAGATATCAAACCCAGCAAAGTGAAGGTGCAGGAAAAGACCATCACAAAGTGGACGCCAGTGGTCTTGGGCAAGCTCTTCCCTAATGTGATTTAGAAGTCCAAGTTCACCTACAGCTCGGGCAAGGTAATCAATGCCGGCGAGGTGCCGCCTCATGTGTCAGAGTTGGCAGGTGGAGTCATTATCAAACTCCCCTCGGATTCAATCGCCGAATACCTGAAAAAGAATGTTGATGTTTGTTACATGCAAGAGGATGATGAGCTGTGTGAGTTCTTGGAGACTTATCTTTAGAGTATTAAAACTGGGAAGGCTGCGGCTTTCAAATAGAAGAAAGCAGGCAATGGAATTGGAACTACAGAGCCTGACAACTAACAGAGCATGGTAACTCTGAACCCCGATCTCGCAAAGAACTCTAAAATCATGCAGAAAATACTTGAGAGTATTGGCAATAAAAAGAGGGCCAAGAATGCAGATAAAAACCCATTCTTAAAGAAGCGAGAGACCAAGCTGGCCTGTAAGAAATTAGATGCTGTAAGCCTGTACTTTAATGATAACTTGAAGCCCAGGCAGATTGCCAAGAAGTTGAGGATAGGGGTAGACATGGTTTATAGGATAGTTGAGAAGTTCAAGCATGAGATTCAACACACGATTCATGAACCCAAGGCCTTGCAAAAAGTGGGTAGAAAAGGAGTTACTGATAACCCTCTCCTGCTTGATTCGATTCAAAGTTATTTGGAGCTGAATGGTATCTACCAGGTTGGTTAGAAGCTGCACAACTATCTCAGAGAGCTATCTGAAAATAACCCTGAGGCCTCAGCTCTCAAAGTGCCTTGCGTAGCAACCTTAAACAAGGTTTTGAAAGAGAAATTCCATTTAAGATTTGGGAAGACACAGGCTGCAAATACCAAGTATCGTGACCCCAGCTATAACGATAAAAGGCTGTGGATAAGTCGCCTGCTTTCGCAGTTCCTACTTGAGGATGCGGTGATCATTTCAGTGGATGAAAGCAACTTTAGGTCTGACTCGATGCCCCCAAAGTAGTGGGCTTTCAATATCAATGATATGTATCGACAAAGCAAAAGTCAATCACGACTGTAACAAACATCACCTGCTGGCAACCCATTCTGGTGGCCGATTCCAAACTTTTGTATGGCCAATAATTGCTTGGTAGGTTTTAGGATTATAGTGCCAGTGAATAGGAAGTGATTGGCCACTCTGCTTTACAAATTTTAGGATAACCCCTAGAAATATCGCCCCAGAGCCATCTAATCCTAAGTTGCAAAATTCTCCAATTTAAGCCTCAAAATCTCGAAAATCGCAAGTTAAAAGTGAGGCTTCAAAATCCTAAAAATCGTAAGCATTTCATCATAATTCAATCAAAACTTTCATAGAAAAGCCTGGAACTTTTCAAGTCAAATTAAGAATAAGGGAGGTTAAGAATCTGAAAAATTAGAGGCCTCAATCTTGGGTAAGAGGACGCCTGCAAAATCAAAAAAAGTCTTGAAATCCAGCAGCCTGGGTTCTTCAAGTATTGATTCGAAAAACGTAATTTTCTTGGCTTTATATTGTTTAGAAAAATTCGAGATTTTAGGTTAGGACCTCTCAATAATAAACTAAAGCTTATAAATCAAAAGCAACTCTGAAGAAAGATCTTTCCCCAATTCCTGAAGTGCCAGAGAGCCTGAACCAGTAGTTGAGCTTGACAAAATACTTTCAGAATTTCAGGATCGCAAGCTCGGTCAAGTCAGTGGTTTCGGAGGATCTGCCGGCGAAGAATTGAGGAGTGGGTTCACTCCAGTCCTGGATCGAATTGCCAAGTTGAAGTTGTCAAGCTCGAGGAAGAAATCGGTGGACTTGGTGGGAGACAAACAAAAGGAGAATCGGTTTGGCATCACTCCTAAAAAGCTAAGGCTGTCCTAGAATGTGAGCAGCGCATCTATAGACCAACTCAGCGAAAGTCAAGGTAAGATTTGCTATTGATTGAAAATGGAAATATAGGCTTCAACCTGAAGGAAGAGAGCGAAAAGTTTGAGCGTGATATACAGAGCATCCAAGACTACTTTGATGACAAACAGGAAGCCTCCAAGTTTAAAAGCATTGCAGAATACCAGAGTGAAATGAAGCAAAATCTAGGTAGTTATGGCATGAAGGTGAGGGAGCTTTCGATCTAGAAGAGCCCCAATAAGAGGCAGCAGTTCTCGATGTCATTTATAGCGGCCATATCTCAAGACCGAATCCTCTCAAGTCAAATCATAGAGAGCGCTTTCGACTCCTCCCTCTTCGAGAATTTCATCTATCATACCTTGCGAAGTGTGAGAACGGACAAAGATCTCAACTCTAAGTAGGTGGTACTCTTGATGGATAACGCTGTCATTCATAAGTAATCAGAGATGCTCGAGACAGCCAGGAAGTTCAAGGTGAATGTTCTATTCAATGCCGAGTATTCGCCCTGGTTGAATCCTATAGAGTAGCTCTTCCTCGTTCGTCAAGAAGCAACTCAAAGTGGACACTGTAAACTCCAAGTAAGATAATCCCATCTAACATCTCTAGGCAGCAGCTCGTGAAGAGGGTCACTGAAATCGTACAGAGCTTAAGTGCAGAAGACATTCAAGGCATGTGGGTGTTCAGTATAAAAAAGTGGCTGCACACTCTGCGCTATGGATTTGTCTGATGATGTTTGTTACAGAAGCAATTTGTGTTGCTGAGCCTATTAAAGGGAATCCCCCTTTATAAAAGAGTAATTTATAATACAAGGCTATAATGGTAATAATAATAATCAATCATGGCAATTGCTATCGCACTTTCCCACTTTGTATTTGAGGCAATCTTGACATAAGCTTATGAAAGCAAGCAACCCTTCGAACTGGATTCCGATCGTGCTTCTTTAGATGGAGGTCCACTCAATGCAGGATCTCTCTAATGTATTAGCATGCCAATCACCGCCCTTCCCATTTCAGCTTCTCAAACTGCGATGGATAATGCGAATGACCTTCATACATATGCCCATTACACTTATAAAGCTCCTCTCTAATTAAGCTATGCACTCTATACACTTGGTAATCATACACTGCAAAAAGAACTAATAAAGGGCAATTTATCTCATATTTATTCATAATTATCAAACACACTACACTTCAAACGAAAAGGGTTTAGGGGTTTTGAATTACCCATCGAAAGGGGTTTTGGGGTTTTGAAATATGGTCTAGGGGTTTCTGGGTTATGAAAATGTGTTTTTATATAATTAAGGGGTTTTGATTAATTGGTCGAAAAGGGTTTAATATTAAAAGCGTACACATATTAATTATTTATTTATTTTTATTTTCACATTTTCCCATTTCATTTATATTTTAACAATACTATTATTTTATTGTATTTTTAATCTTTTTTTCATTTTTATTTGCTTTTTTATTTTTATCTTTTTTAGATTATATTTCTATGAGGTTTTTCTTGAGACTTTTCTATTTGCGCGGACTTTAATAATTATTTCTAGTTTATACCTCTGTAAAGTTTTTTAATATTTTCTATCTTTATGGGCTTTCAATATTATCAAGAAAATTAAATCCTTTGATTCTACTTTGATCCTAATAATAATAATATGAATTTTAAATAATTCATATTAATCTATATAGCCTTATAATAAATTTTGAATTTATCATTAATTTTCATGTAATTCCTCATTAGAAGCTTTTCTAAATTATAAGCAAAATAAAAAAGATAAATGCCTTTGTTGCTGAAATTTTCTTAAAGTTTTTTCCTTGAAATATGTTTGACTTTTATTTAATATTTTCTTATAATTTTCTAGATTGCTTTTTACTTTTAACTTTTGGTTTAAAATTTACATCTTCAACAATTAGTTCATCTAAAGTTGTATCATTTTTGTTTTATATAAAATTTTATTGAATATTTGACTAATTTAAGTACATTATAATTTTAATGTTAGCAGTGCTTCTTTTAACTTAAGAAGGTTATTAATTAGAATTCAACTCTTTTTATCGTAACTTCTTTTTTATAATTTGTAAAATGCTAGCAAGTGCTGAGACTACTAAATTTATGTAATTTACTAAGATGTTCAGTACTTAAATTTAATAGTTTATATGTTTTTAATTTAAAATTATGGTCATTGTTATTCCTATATCGTTTCTTACTTTACTAAAATTAATCATTAGAAGTATTTTAAAATATATTACATTTTATCAGTGTCAAAATAGTCTAGTCCAAAAGGAATTAACAGATAAGATAAGACTAATATAGTTTTTAATTATATATAAGAAACTGGGGGGGAAGTTTCCTGCCCCAAAATTTAATTTTATATTGTATGGCAATAAAAATATTAGAATAAAATAAATTTCAATTTCAATTGCTATAACCATGTACTAAACAACTTTATTCGTATGATATTTTCAAGGTACATAATTATTCTTAATAAAATTATATATTATAAACAAGGCTAAAGTATTTATTTTTTATAAATAATTAATGTGATTTTCATTAAAATGTAAATTCTTTATATAGGTAGAAATGATAGTTGAAGCTAAATTAAAAATAAATATATCATAATTGATGATAAAGATTCTTTGAAAATTATAAAATTTACATATTTTTATGTAATGGGCAGAAAAATTCCGAAGGGGGGCAGGAAACTTCCCCCCAAAAAACTTATTTATTGTTTGAGATATAGTCATCTCATTCAGTAAAAATATTGAAATACAATTAAGATTATTATATTTATCTATTGAATTGTATATTTCAAAAAACTGTGTGACCTTATTGTCATGAGGCATAACAATGCATTAAAAAATAAGTAGTGAAAAACTTGTAAATAGAAGGATTCCTACTTATAGGATTGGTGTCGCATCAAAAAAGTTAATTGCCATACAGAATAACAATCTTCTCATGAAATATAAAAATATATTCCAACCTTGATGTCTTCTAATGTTTATAAAAATATAGTCTCTATAAAAAAAAAATAGTTGA
The DNA here is from genome assembly GCA_000711775.1 of Oxytricha trifallax. Taxonomy (NCBI): domain Eukaryota; phylum Ciliophora; class Spirotrichea; order Sporadotrichida; family Oxytrichidae; genus Oxytricha; species Oxytricha trifallax. Next base: position 10,545 of record ARYC01001618.1, read on the forward strand.
TCAATTATAAGAAGAGAGAGCTAAATTTTGTTTGAAAATCTTTAGACATAATTATCTTTTATAATAAATATAAAAAAACTCAATAATAAATATTAATATTTGATTATAGTGTCTAGTTAAGAATATAAGCGCTAAAAATGGGAATGAATAGAGTATTTTAATTTAAAAACTAATATATAATTAAGATTAAGCATCATTCCAATAATAAAATTCCATTAGTCGATTAAGAACGAAGAAAGGGAGATAAGAACTATTAAATTAAAACATATTTATTTTTTGCGCAAATTAATTTAATTAGATTATAATCAAATTTAGGCAGTCTGATTTGTCAATTTTATAAAAACAATTAATCGAATAGATGGTTTTAATAATTAGCCTAAACAATATTAATTTTGCCCAATTATAATTTCATTAGTTTATTTTTTCATATCACATAAACTTCGTTTTTAATTGACAAATGGGTTTTTAAAAGCCACAACAAACTCTGTTGTAATATTAGTTGACTATAATTTGTGTTTTTGAAACGCTTATCTTACATTTTACAAAGAGATGTTTACTGCAAAAAGAAAATTTAAATACCCCTTTATCATAGATCGTAAAAAAGAATTGTAGAATATCATATTTTGTAGAAAGTTTAGTATTTTCCCTAGACTTTTAAGTTATAATCATAAAAATATTATTTTACAAACCAAATCGTCTATTTAATCAAAACCCCAAAACCCCTTAATGAGGTTTATAAGTGCTTTGATTTGTAGGGAATTTGTTAGGGGTTGGGGTTATTAATATGTTTTTATGTGAAATTTATAGTAAATGTATTTAATTTAATCACTCAAAATGCACTTTAGGATCATGTGGTAGAGGTCTGAAGTTTATCTTACTTAACCACAACTCTATCTGCTCTATTGATATGTCTGATCTTGAGTTTGGTTTTATTATTATTGACTCTGCCATTTGTTTCATTGATTGAGATACTCTTGTTCTGTCAATAAATTGCTTTATTCTTTGTTTAGCATCCTTCTCACACCTTGTAGAGTAGTAATCGTTGCGAGGCATATCGCACTCTATTATTATTGCTGCTAAAGCCCACACATCCATTAAAAGTCACCATCTCTCCAGTCTTCTCTCTCTGGATAGTAGCCTGGAGTTCCCATTACACTTCCAAGCCTTGATACTTCCACTCTTAAGGCTCTGTTGAAATCAATAATTGTTACTGTTACTGGTGAAAAGTTCAACATTATATTCTCAGGCTTGAGATCTCTGTGAACAAAGCCTAACTTATGAAGCTCTTTGATACCTTGTATAGCTTAGGTTGATATTAATGCAAGCTATCTATGATTTCTTTGATCAGTTATGAAATCTCTGAGTGTCATCTCAAAGAGTGGTAGTCTGAAAGCTACATGATCTTTGGCTAGGAGAACAGCATCTAGCTTTATTAAGTATTTGCATTCTTTAAACTTGGCCTGAGTGAGTACTTAATACTCATTAGTAAACTCCATTTAATATTTATCATCACTAAGGAGATAGTTGAAAGGATATACCTTGTAAGCATACTGATGATCCTTAATAACTTTCTTGTCATAGGAGTCCTCCAGAATTAGGTAGCTTTAGAGAGAAGTATCTAAATCAATCTATGCTAGTACTGGAATTTTCTTGTATTATATCTTAATCATGATTTTAGTGACCTCTGATGCTAAGAGGTTGCGTGCAATCCTCACATACTCTGATTCGCTTGCTTGTTAAAGCTCAGCAGCTTAAAGAGGTTCCCTTGCTTTCTTTTGTTGAGCAACTTCAGTTGAGTGTCTTAATCTTCAACTACTATCTCTTTCTTGTGGGCTTTTAAAATATGCTTCTTTAAGTCTCTTGTATGAGAGTACTGCTTATGGCACTCAAAGCAATCATACTTTCCATCAACTTGTCATGCTTTTAGTATACAGTAGGCTTAGCTTCCTTATGGACCTTCATATGTCTGTACCAGCTTGATTTATGAGCAAAATCTCTCTCTCATAGCTCACAAAAATAAACTTCTGCTTCTTCAGTTTGTAGAGGAATTTCATTAATACTTTTCTCCTTCTCTCTATCTCCCACACACTTGTTTGCCATTTATTTTCTATTATTAATTTCTATTTTAATAACAGAGACCTCAAGTGATAGCTCTGGTAGTTCTTTATGAGAGTTCATCTCGCAGCTATCACACTTTTTATTGCTGCCAAAGGTAAGTCTCATTTAGTTTGATGGAAGTGCTGTTGTTTTTCTTAAAATGTTAGCGCTCATATTTAAATTTGAAATTTAAAATTATAAAACTGCCTCTATAACTGAGAGCTTATATGAGAGCTTTGCAAGCCTTCAAGTTTCAAGGGAGGTTCTTGGAGTACTAGAGATGAAATATGAGTGTTAAGAGAAGATCCAGCTCTAAATATGGGTGAGGAAGTAACAATTTTTAGTTTCAATAATAAGTTGATTATAGCACGTACCAATTTAGGAGCTGCTCCTAATTAAGTACGTACTGCTTTAGGAGGTATTTTGTGATTTTATGATTAAAATTAGGGTGCTCCTAATTAAGTACTAGCTTAAATTAATGCTCCTAATTAAGTAATAGCATTTTAGGAGCTGCTCCTAATTAAGTACGTACCAATTTAAATTTAAGAATATGGAACTATAACAGTAGAAATTGATATCTATCTCTGAAGTTTGAAACCAGTTCTCAAAACCTTCTCCATATCCTACTTAGAGGTTGACCTCCTATAGGATGCCCATATTTAATAGTAAGTTTTACAGAGGTATATAATTGAAATCAATAAACTTAAATTTGAATATCATTTCTTAGATCTGTAAACAAGATGGAGTCAATGAATGATGCAATGAAAAGAGTGCAAGCACAAGAATTGATTCAAAGATTTAGAAGCAAGGAGGATTTGCACCGCTACCTGGTGCAGCAAGGTAATTAACTCATAGTATCTAATCTTGAGTATGTAGTTGGTTTGTTCCTGCCAACGATGGAAGGTACTAAAATTTCATTTTAAAGAGCAATACTTTGCGAAGAGAAGAAAGCATTCAAACTTAAGATGTAAAGTTTGCAGAGATTCCAAACTATCCAAAGATTTCAGTGACAAACTTATATGATGATGCTATGAACGAACCAGAGGTTTCGCAGTACCTGCCTACTAAGAAGTAGTTGTCAAATAAACTACCTGAAAGAAACTATTTCTTTGGCATACTTGCAACAATCAAAGTGATTACTTGAAAGAAATTATTCAAGAATCTCATAAGAAAAGGTACAGCATCTCTTCAGAAGATAAGGACAAACAAGGGATCAAGATAAGTGAGAGCTGGCTATCAGAGCTGCAGAAGCACCCTTATATTTCAAGTAAGATTTCAAGCTTAACTCTTTAGAAAAATCTGGTACTGGCATCTTCTTGATGAAGGAATAGAGCAAGCTTCACAGAGAGCGAAAGTCGCAGACAAAGTATGAAGTAAGCAAGAGACTTTATTCAAATATATTCAGCCTCCAGAGTCAATGAACATAGATGCTGGAGCTGGCAGCAAGAGAAGAAACTTAGGAGGAGGAAAGCAAGAAGTAGAAGAAAAGAAAGAGAAGCCAGCTCCCTCTAAAGAATTTTAAATGTCACTTTTATATTCATTAACTTATCTACAAAACTTATTTATATACATTCACTCTCCCTTCTTTAGCACACTTTTAAGTCAATTAATTATCTACTCTCTTCGCTGAGCTTTTAATAAAGTCTACTGTATCGATAGGTAGGTCATGCATCAAGTGGTAGAGCAGCAATTTCTTGTAATGGCTTTTTAATATACCCCAGTAGAATTCAATTCCATTAAACTATGGACTGTAAGGTACGTTAAACACTGGCGTTATTCTAAGTTTTTCATAACTCTTCCTTGTTTCTTTAGTCTTATGAACAGAAAGATTATCAAAAAACAGTACTATCTCTTATTCAGGGTACTTCTCTCTCAGCTGTTCTAAGAACTTTATATACTGCTCTGTCTTAATAGAGCGAGGATGAATAACAAAAGTTCCTTAACCAGCATCCTCGCTATACCTTGACCTTTTAGTCATATACCTCTTTATTACAATGCTTCTTATACCAAGACTTCTATATTAAAGTGTTGAAGTTAAACACAGCCTCGTCAGCATGTATAAACTTAATATTATTCAATTGAGCTCTCTGCATTTAATTATAAATATAATTTAGGTATTGTCGTAAAGTGGCAGAGTGAAATTAATCACTCTCTTGATACGATTCACACCTTTGTAAGTGATACCATTCATTTATAAATGTTTGCAACAGACTATGCAGAGATCTTCAACTGAGGGAACTGGCGGTGAAACATGATAGCTCGTTGGTCGAGAGAGAAGTGAGCCCAATACTTCAAAGTTTTTTCATTAATAAGATAAGCAATATGCTTCTATAGAAACTTTGACTTCCTCTAAGGCAAAGAATTCAGCTATTATTGCTTAAATTATACAGCTTTAAGCAGTGAGAGCGAACAGTTGATGGACTACGCTTTAAGAGCAGTGCAATTGAATTATAATTAAGTACTGGTTTAACTTATTCACTGTATAAATCACATCCAAATCGCAGTTTAAACACTAAATCTATATACTCTTCATCATAAAAAGACCCCAAAAGCTTGCTATTTTTGTCTCGATTTAATTAATAACCCCAACCCCTAACAAATTCCATACAAATCAAAGCACTTATAAACCTCATTAAGGGGTTTTGGGGTTTTGATTCAAGAGCATTTAATAATATTATTAATTCAAAATAATTACATTTGCTGTTGAAAAAGTTAATAAGAGAATTAGATATAGTTTAAGAAGCGTCATCTAAAATCTATTATAATTATGATCAGATTTCATTTTCAATAATCTTGTTTTAATTGGAAAAATAATGATATGAAATATGTAAATTTAATACCTTAATTTAAAAATTATCCTTAAGCTTTAAATATTGTTTGAGATTTAATAAATAATTAAACATTTTTAATGCTTTCATTTTAGATAAATATTTATGCATTATTTGAAATTGAACAAAAAACTACAATAAAATTAATCAGTGATTACAAATATTTTTATTGTAAAATGTTATTTGAGATCTTATTACAAATATTTATGATATTTGTATATTATCAAATTTTTGATTAATTTTAATTTTTATATATCTCATATAAAATTTTATTTTAAATAAATAAAATAAATTGACCAAAAATGATACCAATAATTTATTGATCTAATTAAATCATAAACTCCATTTTTATAAAACTTTTTTTATATTATTAAATAAATCCCAAATTTGTTTTTTCTGTTATAAATTTTGTCAATCAAAAAATGTATTTATTGTATTAGAATATTATAAATAATAAAAAATAAATATATATGTAATATAAATAATTAAATGATTCTACTTATTTATTATGTAAGATAAAATTAAATAATATTTAATATTAAAATTTTTCAAGTAAATATTAATCTTATTACACTTAGTTTTTTCTCTTTTATTTTGGTAAAATTTATTTTAAATTAAAAAAAAACCCTAAATAAATATAAATAAGTAAGCAATTCCTTATAAAACAAAAAGTTGTATTTTAATGATTTTTTTTATCATAATCAATGTAAAAATAGTTTAAGTATATTATATTATAATGCCGAATATTATTATATTTAATAAGCAGTGCGTTTATACTTTATTTAGTTTAGTGTTTTTTAGCTCTATTTTCTCATTTTTTTGCAATAAATGTTTGATATAATATATTAAAATAAAATGGGAATTCATATAATATATGTTTTTCACAAATATTCGTATAAAATCATTGCATATAGTAATTAAATTCATCATCTTTAAATTCTTCATTAATAGGGGGTATTTTAGATTGATAATCAATTATAGCTTACAAATTGTTATACCTTATTAATTTTGTTTCTGAAGAGCTCTCTGCTTGTTATTTATCTTAATCCTGTTGCAAAAAAACTTTATTAACATAATAATAAATGTATTTAGTAAGACATGAATGATAAATATAAATTGCAAATTACTGGTCAATTTCCTTTATTTTTATTAATTTTCTGTAAATATTTCACTTTAGTTTTCTTATGAAACTTATTCACTCATAAATCTTTCTCTTTGAGGTTTTACATCATTTTATTTCTTACTGAGATCTGAATAATTCTATAATATTGTAGGATCTAATTCATCTAATTACTTCTTCATATTTATAATAAAAATAAGTAAGATTTGAAAGAATTACTCTAAATGAAATAAAAAAATTAAAATATTCCTAATAAAATGTGTGTAGCTTTATTACTATTCTTGATCAATTAAATCAGAATTTTTAACTTATGATTGATTCAACGTTTCACTGACTGAATTATTGAAGTCAAAATTATGATCAATAATTAAAATTAAGATATTTACAGAAGATTTGAAATGACAAAAGTTCCGTAAATAATTATTTATATTTAATTCTATTATTGGAATTAAAATTTTTCTCTAATTGTTTTACAGGATGCAGTAGAGTATGATTTTATTTATTAATATAAAGAAATGCCAATAAAGGCATATCTAAATATTAAATTTATATTCTTCAATTTAATATTGAATTAAATATTTATAAGGTATGTTCAAGCTGTGTAACTTAATGATTTAAAATAGTGTAAATAGTGACTTTTTAAATAAAAATTACTCAATTTTGATTCATAAATTAATAGTTTAAATCATATATTTCCAAACTTTAATACTTAAAAACTGCTAGTTTAAAAGTTATTCATATTTTTGAATAAGATTATATAATAATTCCTCTTTATATATTAATATCCATAATACTCAAAATTTACTTAAATTTTACTTAATTGTTTAAATGTGTAAATTTAAGTTTGTACTGCTTCTTTGAGAATGTATTATACTAGTATTACTTTGCTATCTTACTGGCAATTTTTTTAATTTAATTTAAGCTTTTCGTCGTTGCTTTATCTTCTAGTATACTTAATGTAGAACTGAAATTATTAGATTTGTATAATTAGCAATGATGTTGATTCCTACTAATATAATTAAATTGAATGATATATAATGAATTTAATTATACTTGATAATTTATTATAAACTCATAACTATTCCCAGAGAGTCTCTAACATTGCTATAAAAATGATTAATAAGACAGATGTTTATTACATATTGTCTTCATTAAAAATTTCAAATGAAAAGGGAACCAAGAGGTATGACAATGCTAAAATTGTGGCTTCATTTAACTTTTAATGTTTATTTAGAATAAACAATTAATTAACTTTTTTATTGATTGTATATCTCAAAGAATTGTGTAACTTTAGAGTCATGAGGCATGTATTTAAACTGGAAGTAAATCAACAATAAACTAGTTTTAATTAGCAAAACGACTTAAACTAATTAATAGGGTCCCATAAAATTAATTGCCATGCATAGTATAAGTCTCCTCAAGAAAAATAAAAATATGTTCATCTCTTAATGGCTTCTGATGTTTATAAATAAATTAAATAATTAGATTTATTAATGACTATTATAGATATAGAGATCCATAAGCATTTTGAAATTTAACATCCCTTAACTATGCTTATAATTCTAAATTTTAATTTAAACTTCTATTTCTAAATTTTAGTTGGTTTTCAAGAACATATATGAGACAAACGGAATGATTAAAAGTACTAAATACATCACAAAGAGTATTATCTAATAGGGAACGCTTTCTGTTATCTATAAAATATATTCATAAAATCGATCAGTTATTTACATCTTATATCGAAAGGTTAATAGCAAAGACGAAGTTAAGATATCCTTTCATAATAGACCTGAGAAAGACGTTGTAAAATACAATTTCTTTAAGCATATCAATTAGTTTCCCTAAGCTTTAAATAGAGTTCAAATTTAAATAATCTTACATATTAAACTTCCATTTCAGAAAAACTAAAATAAGCACTAAACCCATTTATTCAAATAAAAAAACACAAAAATATATAAAATATAAATAATCAAATTTTAAGCATTGTAGATTTGAATTAAATTCAAATAGTAAAATGCAATGTATGGAAAAAAAATAAAAAATTAATAGGTTAAATTTTGTTTCTATAACCTAAAAACAGCTTTAGAATCATAATTTTAGTTTTACAATAGCTAGTACGCAAAATAATATCAAAGCAATAAATACTGTTCCAAGGTTTTCAACTAAATTAGTACTTTTAATCCGTTAAAAGTTAAGGTTCTATTTTTAAAAAATCATAAAGGAGTTGTTCTTAAAAGATATCCATTGATTTAAAATTATTATTTATTCCATTAGAGTTATCAGTTTAGTCTACTAAAAACTAGAAGTATCCTTTATTCTAAAAAGCTATAGATTTTAAGATTTAATAATTAATCTAGTAATTTTTTTAAGTACCATTATGTTCAGTAATAAGTAAGCCTAAATTTATAATTTTTAAAATTAAACAAATTTCTGTAAATCAAAAATTTGGATTAATTTAATTTATATCCATTTCTCAAACAAAATTAATTTTTGCAATAATTGTATCTTTGGGAATGAAATTAAAATTTGCTATATCATAAAGTGTTTAACACAACACCTAAATCGTTTAGGGAAGTGAGATTTGCAAAAGCGGAATAAAAACTATGACTTAAAGAGTGTTCATTAGCATCCATAAATTTTTTAAACTAAACCCTAGGAATAGAGCGAATACCAAATTAAAACTAAAAGATCCTGAGAGGCAAAAAGTTGTTGCTTAGGCAAACTTTGTAAGCAAAACAATTGCAGCTAAAATAAAAGGTGTTATATTTTAAGAAATTTTACTTGAGTTATCTATTTATGGTGGAATCTCTTTTCTTACCGAATATCCTCCTTCTAATATTGCATCTAAACTTTTCGAAATGAAATATCTAGGTTCTGTGAACTATACTTACAAAACATCTTATTTCTATATAAAATTATTCGTTAACTTGATTTTACATTCTGTAAAGATACCAAAGCAGGCTTGGTAATTTTGAGTTAGATATCTATTTCTTAATCTGATTAACTTTATATGCTCCATTTGTTAATAAAAATATCCTTATTTTACTGTTAGATTATAAAACTTAAAGAGCTCTGTAGTCCTACTTAAGTAAGTTAAAGCAGAGGTTATGAAAATTTAATTTTTACTATTCCATATTGAGATACATCAGAGATTGAAGCCGTAAGTTTCTTGGTTAACTTTTCCTTGTCTATTTTGACTCCTTCAACTATAATTTCGTTCTATGTTTCCTTAACATCTGTTTTTTGTGTGTTCTCTTATATTTCAATGTTAAATTCCATAAAATCTTGGCCATAGTAAGCTTTTCCATAAATTTAAACTTTTATTTTTTTATCTTTGTATTAAGGGTCAGTTGTTTTAATAGTTATAGATCTATCATCGTTTTTGAAAGTTATTACAGAATCAATACTATCAATTCCTGAAAAAATTGCGGAGTATTCGAAATCTTCACATCCACTAATAGATGACTTCCATTTTGGAAATTTTATTAAACCCTGTCAACTTTACTTAAGATAATAAAACATTATTTTAGAGTTTACTGATTCTTTACCAATTCTATAAGTCTAATCAGAGATAGTACTCTTTATTATTTAGGCATTTTTGCATGGATTATTGATAAAAACATTGAATGTAATATTTTTAGAGACACCTGCAGAGGCTCCCTAAAATTTTATACTATATGTTCCCTCATCTTTAGGTTCAAGACTTTAAATAGAAAATTGCATTAAACCTTAATCAAAGCTTATAAAGCTAGGCATCTAAAATTTATCGTTGTAAAATGGGGTGTATTCTATAGTTTCACAAACTGCTGGAAAAACATCTGGATTTACTTCCCATTCAATAATATCGAAAGTTGCTAATTTAGAAGACATGTTATAGTAAATATCTTCAATTGGTGAAGAAATCTTCATATAATATAATTGTATAATTAATTGAAATTACTGAAACACATACCTACTAGGTTTATATAGAGAGAATGAATTAAAACTGTTTGGTTGTTGTTTTATATTTAGTCGATACATTATAAATATAATCTCCTACTTGATCATATTTATCTGTTTTTACCTTGATTTCATATAAATTTTATAAAAAATGTAATGATTTACTTTTTAAATTAAATAAAACTATATGTTATACCCATTTTAAGTTTTATTTGGTCCAATTACTATTCTAAAATTTTCTTATATAAATTTTTAATTTAAATATTCCTAATGGAAGGTTGGTTGGAGCTTCAATTGTTTAAGATGAAACCAATTATTAACAAAGTGGATTTGGTTCACTTTAATTAAATGCATTAAATGGAATATTAATAGTAGTTTAGTTTGATCTCACATAGTAAGTTTCAATTTATTAAAAAATGATAAGTTTCATACACATCATCCATATCATCAAGATCTAATTCGTCACAAGGATTGATTATTGAGAAGCTGTAGTTTTAGAAGGATGCTAAATAATTTAAAATCTAAGATTTAAAAATAATAATATATGATGAAAAGCCATTGCTAAGCTGTCCTTTTACACTGATAGTAAAATTTTATCCTGAAATTTTGATATCATCACTAAAGATATGCATAAATTTTTATGTTATTATATATTTAAAGCACTTCATTTTTAGCTGGTGGCATTGATATAATGTTTTGTTAAATCATGTCTGTAGGAGCTATTAAACTATATGTAAAGGTTCCACAATTATTAGTTGAAGGAGTGTAAATCCAATCATCGAATGTAAAAATTAACTCTAAGTCTCCTATTGTATAGGAGATGTCATCTTCTATAAAGGGATGATTAAATAAATATATATTTAATTAAGTGAAACAAATAAGTGGGATTTATAAAAAATAATTATACATTTAAAATATTGATTTTATAGAGATTTTTCAATTATTTTTTAAAAAATGTACAAGTTAAAACTTTTACCTTTAATTAAACTAAAACAAGCATGTCTTTTTTTCAAATAAAAATTTAATCTTAGATAATTTAATAATTAAGCATCTCTTTTTTAAATATTGTGAATATTAATAAAATCTAGCTTATTTAATTCTCTGCATTTTACTTTAAAATAAAATTATACTAATTTACTTAAAAAGGGCTGAGGTGTAATTGATATTCCTGGATAAGTGCAATTATCATCATTAAAAATCACAGTCGAAGTTTCTAGACAAATACGTTCATTACCAGCCAGATCAGTTGCAATTACTTAGAATTAAACACTATTTGAGCTCATTGTTTGCATTAAAAATAATTGGTAAATTTAAATAAATTTAAATAGCAAGATATTATAAACTTAAAACTAGTAAATGATAAATTTAAATGTTTTTATGTTTTGTTTTGTTTTTATACATTTGAAAGAATTTAAAAATCATAGTTGTTATTTTGAATTTAGTAAAATATAGAAAATTAATTGTGTGAGGCTTAGAGTTTCGATTCTAAATTAATTAGATATATATTTTGCACAAAAATACTAAAAAGGGATTTTACTTAGATAGATAAAATGCTTCGTAAATAATACGAAAATTTATTTAATGGTACTTTATAAGAAATTATAATAAAATTTTGGATAATTCGAGCGAAAAATAAAAATATTAAGACGATCAAATTTTATCATTAAAATAATTGAAGTTTGATTAATTCAATATTTTTTTTTCAATTATTTAAAATAGAGTAAATAGCTAATATAAATTCATTTTCAACCTTTTTTTAAATATTTTTTAGTAAAAATACAATCATTTTTGTATATATAGAATTAAATCAAAATAATTTAATTCAAAAATATACGGGTTACTTATTCTAATCATCAGAATTCAAGGATAGTCTTTAGTAATTATATCCCGCGAATTTTGATATTTAGAATGGCTTAATATATACACTATCATAATAGCTCTTAAATTATTCAGTTAAGATTTCAATAGAAAACCCAAGATTATCGTAACATAAGGAATCTTAAATAATAATAATTAAATATAAAAGAAATTAATTATAAATGTCAATAATCTGATGTTTCACAATTTAGAGTTAAGTATTTAATGCCAGAGTGCAGACTATAATTTAGGGATACAGGAGATATATAAATTATTTCTAGTAATTTTATGTAATAAATGAGATAATGGCTAATTAATAGTAGAATCGTAAGCAGATTAGTACTGTTTAAATGCTATGTTAAATGGTTGACTTTTAAATTTTCTATTACCAGAGGTAGCTTCTAATTTGAATTCTTTCGTTTAATCATCATCACTTGAGAGTATTTATCCCACCTAGATTTGGAAAATTAAATTAATCATTATCTAAATAAATCTTAACATTTTCAATTTTAAGATAGAATTAGTAGGTTAATCATAGAAAATAGTTAGAGATGAAGGATCTGTTTCATCACTGTTTATTATCGCTATTTATACTTAGCAGTTAGAGTCTGAGATTGTTATTTTATCTAAAGTTTGGGAAATCTTTTGTTAGTAATAATAGTAAGTTATTGTATCTATTTATGGGAAAGTTACTAAATTATAAAAATATTAAATACACACATAAAATTGAATTTATTACATTAAGATCAGGTAAATTGCAAACTTTTGATAGGACTTTTAATTTATAAATTATTATTATAAAATTAATTTTAGAAATACACTAGAAATTAGAAATTAAATAAAATTAACCTATAAATTATGTTACTATTTATTAAAAGAAATTTACATATTTTTACCCACAAATTATAAGCATGAAAAAGGTTCTTTAATATTTGCAATTCTTTTTGGAGCTACATAAATTTTATTATAAAATACAGAGAAATTACTATTTATAATGTTTATTTTATAGATCTGAATTAAACTACTCTTTATATATGTTTGATAAAAAATTTCGCAATTAAAAATAAATACACTTTTTTTTCTAAATAATCTACATAATCAGCCCAAATCTTAAAATTTAATCTAACTTAAACATAAATTTTGATATAAAAATTATATCTTCCAATATAACTTATATTGTAAATGTAGCATTACTACTTAGAGGGAATGGATCTTATTTAAAATAAAATTTATTAAAAAAAATTAATATCTCCATAAGCTGACCCTGGAGTCGTAACAGAAACCACTCCAGTTATTGTTATATTATAATTCTAGAGAGTAGTAGTTTAGTCAGGGTTGCAATAAATTTTTCTTGTAGTTGTATTATATGAAAATATCTTGGGATTTGAAGTGTCATCTGATGTCATGGTATACGTAATTTTATAGTCATTACACCTACCATCAATAATAATTTATATATTTATCTAGCATATTAAAATGGTTTTAATAAATCACTATTTATTAACCAAAATAGACCTGTTAATATATTTGTGATTCATAAATACAGAAGTAATCGTTTAATCTATACTATAAATAGTGATATCTATAGAAGATTTTTGTTAAAAATTTGAATTATCATAGAGACTTTATTATAGGAATCACAAATTTTTGAGTGCATACTACTCTCCCTCCATAAGGTTCCTACAGGATATAGATCTTATTAGCTAATAACTTTACTAGATTTAATTACAGAGAAAAATAATATAAAAAAAGTAGGATCTTCTGTTTTTCTATTTAACTTTCTAATTTCTCAAAATAATTTATTCAATAATTTTTACAAATAAATTAGTTAATCATATAGCCTAAAAGTTCTATGAGTAGTCATCAATTAGAGTCCTCCTGAATTGTAACATTTGAGTATTCTATTGTCTTAATAAACTCTTAAATTGTAGTACTTTGGTGTGAAATATGTTTAAGGCTTACTTAGATTCCCAATGGCTATATTAGTCATATCGACTTATGATATAGTTGGTGTCTGAGCATCCTTATAATAATTTTGGGGTTATTTTGGCATTTTAATTTATTATTTTTTATTATAAATCTCCTACTTTTATACAAGTAAAACTGAGGATTGAAAGTGATTTATTTAATAGTATATACACTCGAAAAGATCTAAGGTGCATAACTGAAATTGTCTATATTTGTTGAACTGATAAATCCTGGGGTCCCATAAATTTGATAGTATTTATTTATAAAGTATTTCTATGTGTTGCCAACAAAATACATCACATTTTTGTTGTTCTCAGTTACTAGTAAAAATAAATTATTTATAAATAATTATTATGTTTTTTACATAAAAAATGGAACAATATTGTAAATAAGTAACGCAGAGTATATTAATGTTTTAGAATTGTATCCTTGATAATTGATTTGCTTGAAAGATACTCTAGTTGCTGAGAAGGTAAAATTTAGCTCAAATAAACTCATTCTTCTGCTCGATTAGTCATCTTATATTAAATATATTTATATGAAATTAAATAGTTAATGAATAGAAAAATATATATCCCCCATAATGTAAGCGATGTTAGAGGATTTATAAAAATAACATAATATATAAATAATTTTGCCTTTAGTTTAACGATGTTGTATTTTTTCGGTAAAAATATAAAGAATTAAAAAGTAATAATGATTATTTATGGTAGCAATCTATAAGCATAAAAATAAATTTAGAGTTTAAGTAAGTTACATAAGTTGATGTGAAGATACTGAATATTTCTCTTGAACTTAAACTATGAAAAAAAATTCTAATATTATAAAATGTTTTAATATAAAGATCAACTTAAAATAATTAAACTCTTTGAACATAAGTTGTCACGAATAAACCTGCCCCAATTATTAAAAATGAAAAAAATAATTAAACAATTGTATTTCTGTCAGTAATTACGTTATAGATGACGTCATTTTTATCATTATCTTAAATAACATCAACGTAGGTACCATAGTAGAAAATATAATTATAATCATTAATCAATATTCATGAAAATTGTTTTCGATTTACATATTGGATAATTATCACTTAAATTAAATAATAACTTTTTATGAATGCTTTACAAGTTAATCTGGTAACTTATAAGTATATAAAATATTTTCTATGTTAATTTTATTCACTAAGTTATTCTTACATTCTTATATTTAAACCGAGAAAAAATATTCTTTATATTCCTAAATATGGGTTTTCTATGAAAAGTAATTTTGCAATTAGTTTTCATTATTAAACCAGCTTTGTAATTAATCTAAATTAATAGAAATATTAATAATAAAATTTAAGTAGTCTTTAGATCTCGTTGGTACTTTATTATTCATATGAAATAATGTAACATTTCCGCTTGAATTTTTAATGTCTATTCCGACTATGCTTGCATAATCGTTATATCCATCTAAAGCTGCCCCTGTTACGTATAAGATGTCATGAGGCTAATTCAATACCAATCCAAAAATTAATGATAAATGAGATTTCATATATTAAATTTTGTCTTTTGACAAGTCCAACTTCATATTTAATATTGTCTCTATTGGTTATAAAGATGGAGACTGTAGTTTGAATCCAAAAAGCATCCACCCACAATTAATCAGCTAATATAAAGAAATTTTAATACTTTTATATTAGTCAGAGTTGTGCACTATGCACCAACATATATATTATCATTTTTATCGACGGCTATACCTTACTGAGATATTTTAGCTGTATATGCTACAATTTTGTACATTGCATTGATTTAAATAAAAATATCACATTATAAAAAGCATAAGTGGATCCATCTTATGCATTTAATATTAATAGATATAGGCTCGTATCAAAACTAACTATAATTCTGTCTTCAGTTTTCGTAAATATAAGACCCCTTACTTCTAGAAATGAATTTATCATAAAAAATTTTAATGAAATTCACTTGTTGATGATGGATAAAGATAAATGTATTATAAATTAATTGATGATGTTACATATTTAGACCAATAGGTTATCCCATTAGCATCTTAAAAATATAAAAATATCTAAAATGTATTTTGAATCTATATATTCTAAATATGGCGTTCACCCTAAATATATGAATCCTAAAACCCAATCGTCATAAGTTTAAATAAAATAAATATAATTATAAAATAACCTTTTAAGTTGAGCCTCCAACTACAATCTATAAATATATTTCTTGAATTATTTAAAGTCAGAATTCATGGATTTGACATATTTTAAATATAAAATTGAAATTATTACAAAAAATCTATATTTATTTAATATAATTCAACTTAGTTGCATTTAAAGTTGGTCAATTTAAAAGATTTTGGTCACATTCGATAGAGAAATCAAATAATCTGGATTTAACTTTTGTCGTACTATTTTATCTCATTGAGGTTGCGAGATAACTTTACTTTAATGTGAGGGTATCATATATAAAATTTAGAGGCATTTAATTAGAATCGATTTATCTCGCCAATGCATGCGATAAAAAAATACCTCCAATAATAAAGTATAGCTAATTATAAATTCAATATAAAATGAGCTCAAGGTCGTAGAATTAACGAATTTAACTGCTACTATTTTAAATTACAATAAATAAATTTAATTTAAATATTCAAATTTAGAGTATATTCGTCAATATCAGGCTGTTCTCTTAAGAAAATATTTTTTCAGAAACTTACATTAGATTTAGAATCAATTGCTATAGCTGTATAATTTATAATATATTATGATTAAATAATATATATTTTTTATTTTTAAGATCAGAATTGCGATCTTAGCCTCCGACAAGTATAGGGAAATTTCTCTAAAAGCACTTTTACGAATTTTAAAAATATAAATATAAATATACGAATAGTACAGACCATTATTTGAACTTGCTATTTTGGTAATCAAAAAGTAAATAGATATCAATATAATTGCTCTCATTTTTATCTTAGAATTATTAACAATATTATTGTAACTTTAATTATAACTAACATAGTAATAGTTTTAATAATTGAAGATTATTTAAAGTATTAAAAAGTTATATAAATAATTACTTATCAACCTTCTAGAATATAAGTACAAAACAAAAAACTCTATTTATGTGATAAATAATAGGTCGTAAAATAAATATCATTTTTAAAAGAGGAGTTAAGGAATTTTTTAACAATTGGTTTAAATCTAATATACTAATTTGAAAATAAATATTTTCATTTTTGTATCAATCTTGACAATATTTATATATATTTCCAAATATTTACTAATACAAGGTATATATATAATAAATAATTATTAAAATAATAAATAAGAATATTTTTTTATTTATATGTTAATTAGCATGAAGTTCAAGTAAAAATCCTTATAATATTACGATTAATTTTGAATCATTTTTATATAATTTACTAAAGAAAATAACTAATTTATTATAAATTAACTAAAAGCTTGATTTATATAACAATAAAATTTATGGTAATTAAAAATTAAATTGTAAAATTCAGTAGTATTTAAAGGCTTCTCAATCTAATCTTTATATCACGTAAATTTATAGATTTTAATACAAAATGAACTTTCTAAAATTAATTACCTTTTTTTCATTTTATAAATAATGGAAATTAATTCAAAATTATAACCCTTTCATAGATCTATTGATAAATTCCTCTTCAAATCTATTTAATAATATTTTTTACAAGAAAATTTATCTTTTAAATAATGAGAATTAATTGATTTCTATCGAGATAATTGGCTATGGGGAAGCATCCCCCCTAATGTATACTTTTTATTTTGTAATTTGATAGAGTTTTTAACGCTGAGTAATAGTAGCTGATGAACATGGTCTAGGCGAGCAATAGTTTTTGAGCTATGACCTCTTATAAGTCAAAAAATTATATATAAAATCATCATAAAATTGACAAAATTTTTCAATTTTTCTCCAAATTTTTAATTTTCATAAAATTATCGATTTAAGTGAAAAATAAGAAATTTAACAAATTATATAAAATCTTATTTAATTATTAACAATAAAATTAAAAAATAAAATTATTCTCTCTTATTAAAAAAATGCAAAAACAATTATTTTCAATTTTATTGTTAATAATTAAATAAGATTTTATATAATTTGTTAAATTTCTTATTTTTCACTTAAATCGATAATTTTATGAAAATTAAAAATTTGGAGAAAAATTGAAAAATTTTGTCAATTTTATGATGATTTTATATATAATTTTTTGACTTATAAGAGGTCATAGCTCAAAAACTATTGCTCGCCTAGACCATGTTCATAAGCTACTATTACTCAGCGTTAAAAACTCTATCAAATTACAAAATAAAAAGTATACATTAGGGGGGATGCTTCCCCATAGCCAGATAATTTATAAGAAAATGATAAAAACTTAAAATAAATTGATATGAGTATATTGAACTAATGATATCTATTCCTAAGAGTGATGTTCACTCATTTTACTCTTTGTGGCTTATATCCGTCTTTGGCAGCCTCAGTTAGCAGTCTTCCGTACATTTCTTCTCTTCTAGTCATTGAGAATCCCCACTTATCCTTGATTTATCTGCACATGTTCAAGTCTACTTCAGTCACCAACAGACCATCTCTGGTCCTTGAGAGACCTGGGGTTCTGGAAGCGTCTGGGGCGGCTACATAAGAAGAACCGTAAAACATTCCAAAGTCGTGTTTAGGAGCTTTTCCATCACCACTTGTGAATGGGTTTGGATATGACTCAGTTCCTACTCTGTTAATTCCTACTGCAAAATAGTGGTTTGCAATAGCTTGGAATTAATATTATCTTATAATTATAGGTCATAGTTCAGACAAGCCGCCAACAGTTGCTGATGGATTAAAAACAATTTCAGTAAAGTTATTTTCATTAATTAAAGATTACTGCACTATTGAAAATAGTTTCTTTGGCATCCTAAAACTACAACTCTAACCATGGCATCTTCTCTCTTTAATTATTTTTTTAAAAAAAGTTAATAATTTTAAAGTTTTTTAATTTATTTTTAGCAATAGCTGCACATCTAGCCTCAATACCCCACATTGGTTCAGACAGTCATAAATTTTAATTTCAGCTCCATTAACACCAAGCATGTGCCAATTTAGTGGATGATGTCTGCCATAGCAGATATTGACTCCTACTTTACCAAATTGAGTTTCAAAAACTGGGTGACCGAGCTCACCTTCCATATAGTAAGTTGACTCATTAAAATCGCCAACTCTTGGAATATGATTTTTGTGATGTCTTCCCATAATTCTTCCGCTATTAAAGACTAATAATTTTTTATCTTTAGCATCATTTCTTTCTAAGATTGGACTAACTATGACCATATTGTATTTTGCTGAGAGCTCTTTGAATAATATAGCGGAAGGTCCATTCTCCCAATTTTCAGCAAACTCTAACCATGATAATAAATTTATCATTTCTCTTGTGCAAAGGAAGAAAGGTGCATTCCAAAGTTCTTAGAAACCAAGGACGTTGACGCCTGCTAAATGAGCTGCATGAGTTACTTCACGAGCCCAATCCATAATAGCTTACAGTTAAACTGAAACAGGAGCTGTAGTAGGAGCTTTTATTGCATTTTGTACAGCTCCAATTCTTACTATTCTTGGTGGTCTGAGTTGTTCAACAGCACAAGGAATTTTGTAACCCATAATATCAAAATCATGTTACTTGGCGATTGCTTTAGCATTGTCAGGGATTGGAAGAACATCTGCTTTGTTGCCGTACAAAATGTTTCTTACTTTAAATAAAATTAAGTCAACAAAATTGTGAATACTCCTTCAAATTCTGAATCTGGTAAAAATGATCTCAAAGTGCCTTCTAATGAATTGATCTCTCCTTTGAATTTTCCTGACCATACTCCTGACTTATTTGAGTCACAAGTTGGGCAAGGTTTATTTTGATGATTATGGGAGAGTTTCAAAAACACATAATTAAAGTTGATGTTAAAGCTATTCAATTTTTTATTAGCTAATGTCAAGATCTGTTGAAAGTTTGTTACAATAGAATGAATTAATTAAAAAGATTTCTTTAAATAATAATAACCTACTGTTCTAAAGTTTATTAAGTAGGTTTATTTCCAGATCTATCAACTGGAGTCTCTAAAATTCTTCTTTGTTCATCTAAGGCTGGGATCCTTTCATAAACATGACCATAATTTTATCTTCCTACATATTTGCCTGATCCTGGACTTGACTTAATCACACCATCCTCAAAGACAACTCTGCCTCCTACCAGAGTTGTTTGAGTGAGACCCTTTACCTTAAGACCTTCAAATATATTTGTGTCTCCTGCATGATGGTGAGTCTTAGCACTGATAGTCTTAGTAGCATTTTGATTTTAATTTAAATATAATATTATTGATGGTTCACATAATCTTATTAGTTTATAAAATTGATCAAAGATGATAATATCTGCATCTGAGCCAGGCTAAATAACTCCCTTTCTTGGATACATATTGAAAATTTTGGCTGTATTAGTTGATGTAACTCTAACGAAATCACTTGGTGTTAGCACTCAAAACCCCAAAACCCCTTAATGAGTTTTATATGTGATTTGATTGATATGGGTAATGTTGGGGATTAGGGTTTCTTTGGGTTATAAAGCATCATTTTTATGCTGATTTAAAATATGAAAAAGATTTTTTTGAAACAACATTTCTTGCATATCCTTTGTATAAAAATGTTTAGATACATGTTTCAGAACTTTTTAAGGAAATGTTAAAATTTATTACATACTTTTCTCTGTTCTTTAACTTTTTCATAAATGATCAATTTTATCAATCCTATTTAATTAACTAAATATTTCTTTCATTAATAATTTTTGGTTTTAAGCAAAAACCATTTTGAAAAATTAAGGTTTTATAACTAATTATTATTGCTTTAAGCTATAATATAGAGTTTGCAAATTGTTCTCAGTGCTTATTTCAAACAGTTCTTGCAAAATTTTCAGTTATAAATAAATAAAATATTCTAAATATTGGAGAAATGAGAGATTTTAAAGATTGTATGTTGTCCATATGACCCATTAATTTGAGATAAAATGAGCGGAGATGTATGTCAATCTTAAAATAATGTATTTCCAGAATCACTGATTGTTAAAGTACCTATTAAATGTAGATATTTTATAGGAGGTCAACTAAAATGTCTATTATGGAGAAAGATATTGAAGTTTTAAACAAGTTTTAGATATGGATTTACATTTTTGACAATAAGATCCATTAAAATAGCACCTAATTAATCATTAATTTAATTAGGAGCACCTCCTAATAATGTTTTAATTTAATTAGGAGGTAATAATTAAGTTCAAAACCATATTAGGTGCAATTAAATTTAAAATTAAAAAAATAATTATGCTCCTAATAAAGTTCAAACTTAATTTGAAGGACCTCCTAAAATAACAAAACTGTATTGGGAGTATACAAATTATAGAAATAAGCAACTTCAAATATGGAATTTGAAATTCAAAAGAAATTTTACTATTTTGGTTAAACTAATCAAATCATATTGAGAATTCAAGATGACATGAAATTTCATATAAAATAATTGAAAGAATTAAAATCTCAAGAGTATATAGTTGTAAAAAATTGAATCATATAAAATTACTCAAAGGAAAAATAAAAATACAATGAAATTCAAAAACAAAATCTCAATCATCCCCAAAGAAACCCTAATCCCCAGCATTACCCATATCAATCAAAACACATATAAAACTCATTAAAGGGTTTTGGGGTTTTGACTCCCTTCTCAACTCCGTTAGACCAGACTACAGACATTCTATCTTCAATTCCATTGCACCCATTTGGAATCTTATTGAAACATGAATGTCCCATTCTCTTCTAATCTTTTGTGAATGTACAGTTGTCTGTGGCAGTCGTATCCAAATCATGCGTGGCTAAAAGCCTCATTTCATATTCTTTAGTCTTTGGATCTGTATCTATTGCTGGAGACATCACATAGCTCGCTGCTTTGTCCCAATCTTTATCCCAGTAATGGCTGCCATCACAACCTAGACCAGCTGCCAGAGCTTCGGCATAGACAACGAACCCTTTTCTCTTTGCTCTTACAATCTCATCTGCGGCAGCTCTTTTCATAACATGCACTACATAGAGTGGAACATTAATCGTATTTATATTAAAAATACCAAGATATGTTTAATTATAAAAGCAATAATAATCAAGTGTGATTTATTATATTATAGCTAACTAACTTATCGTGTTTATGAAAGATCATTTAAATTTAAATTTGTTTGCAATTGTAATGACTCTATGGGTTGCTTCAGCTTCAATTTCCTCATTTCTTGAAAGTGGATGACCTTCAGGGCCAGTAACTCCTTGTTTCAAAAGCCTCTCTTGGTTAAAGCTAATAAGTTCCCCATTTTCAGCATGTACCATAATGATGGCTCCAAGTTCCTTACATCTTTGGAAGATTTGAAGCATTCTATCATCTGTTTAATAAAATGCTGATCCTTTATAAGCAGTGAAAAGTTTGAAACTCTAAACTCCACGCTTTACCATCTCACCCATGTCTTTAGAAACCTGATCGTTCCAATCTGTGATTGCACAATGAAGCCCATAGTCGCAATGAACTTTCTTGTCAGCTCTGGATCTTGAAAATAAATATGTCATAATAAAAATTATATCTCCAATCATCATAAGCGGCAATCAATCCATTTGAATCGGGAATGATAAAATCAAAGAATGAGGTTGTTCCTCCAGCCACAGCGGCTCTGGTACCTACATTAAATTTAATTAATGAAAACATCAAAATCGTCAACAGCAGTTGTGCCCATGAATGGTAGCTCCAAATGGCAGTGAGGATCAATACCACCAGGCATTACATACTTCCC
Organism: Oxytricha trifallax; assembly: GCA_000711775.1. Classification (NCBI taxonomy): domain Eukaryota; phylum Ciliophora; class Spirotrichea; order Sporadotrichida; family Oxytrichidae; genus Oxytricha; species Oxytricha trifallax. The sequence continues at coordinate 33,219 of ARYC01001618.1, forward strand.
TGATGCATCTATAATTTTTGTAAAATTCTTTTGTGATTGAATGCTTCCTCCATCTGTTTGTTACAGAACCTAAGAAATTTTTCCATTTTCGACAACTACATCAGCTCTAAATTTGTAATCTGCATTCACTACAGTACCTCCCTTAATAAGAATAGAGTTTAATATTATAGATTATAAAATAAAGTTGAAGGCTTTTGGGAGATCCTTGTTTAGAGTAAAGTTGGATCTAATTTGGGATTGAGAGAAATGTTTCTGTAGTTTGAATAACTTTTACATATGAAAATCTTTTTAAAGTTTTTAAATATATTATTAAGATATCTAAATCATAGTAATAAATCCTTTCTACCTGATATCCCATATTCTTAATAGGTTTTATTTCTAATTCAAATTCCTACTCTTTTAAATTTTATTTTCCTCTTCTTATCTCAATTTTACGAATTGTTTAAATATAATAGAGTTAAACTATTACTATTCATGTGACAGATAGCTGCACCACTGCCAATCTTATTAGAAATATAACCTAGAAATAATTCACTTATGAAGTTGCAAGCTCACTTAAAACAGTGTAGATTTCTAGTTGGAATATATCATCACCTTCTTTAAGTTTCTGTGGACCTGTATATTATAAGTTATCAAAAAAGGATTTCAGTCCTGTTGAAATCGATTTGCTAAGTATTGATAATGCAAAGTCAAAATTTACATGATATAATTTCATGTAATTAAAATTAAATTATTTCAATTAAAGTAGGAGTTTTATATCTACACTACAAACGAAAGCTATGTAGGCAATTAAGAATTTAGATTAATTGGCTACTTAATGCCTAGAACAAACATAAAAATGCTGGATTTTGTAGATTTACAACTATAAGTTACGAAACCTTAAGTTTACATAATAGTGGATGAATGTATTACTGCTACTATAAAGACTATTCCAACAATTCCAGATATGATTTACTCGATTGGAAAATCAGGGTAGATTAAGACAATGACTTTTTAAAAATGGACTTTAAATGCAAGCTCATGCGAAGTTCTTACTTACTAAGCATTCTCTAGTGGGACTATACTACCTATAGATGGTGTAATTTCGTTTTCAGATTCTACACGAACCTTCTCAATATTAAGTACAGATCTTGAAAGCAATCCAAAAGCTTAATAATACACCATTACTATTTTTGGAAAGCTAAAGAACAGCAAAGAATATTCTTCGAATTTTAAACTATAGATATAGTATCAAAAGACAGCAGATGAAATTAAGGAATAGTAGTAATAGGCTGCAATATAACAGGAAGTGAGCTAAATATTTTAAGTAACAGACAATTAATTTAAAATTAACGGGAAGCAAATTAAAAAGGATTAAGTATAATCAAACCTAAACGCAACAATATCTAAAATAGATATGAACGGGAAAGTTACTATAACTTTTGAGAAGGATATTTTGACTTAGTCAGACTACAATAAACTTAACAAAACAAAGGCACTTTAATTATATTATTCAAGATAATCAGACTCAGATGTATCAAGCAATTAAACTGGGATTAAAAACTGGACTTTTGTAAAATTTAGTGAGAACTAGATTTAAATTTAAATTGAATGGAAAAATCCTTTGTACATTTCAGATTCATAGGTAAGATTTGAATTACGTTTAACCTTCATTATAGAACTATGACATACTTTAAGTAACGTTTAATATACCTTTCTTCTTTATCAGCGAGGATCTAACTTAAATGGTTAAGCAGTACTTAACTATTAAATCAGAAATTCCTCCTCAACTATCCAATTCAGGTTAGATAAGTGAAATTATTTAATATTTATAGCTGCTACTTTACTTTTGATGTCAGCTTCAGAATCTATGTCAAGTACGATGTCTGGGACAGTTTCTGTGAATTTTGCCTTAACATTGTAATTTATAGATAATTTTATTTTTTATAGAGTACTTGGCTTTTCATTAAATAATCTCTGGCTTTTGATAAATACTCTTTAAGTAATCAAAACTTAAATATAATAGTGTATCTAATAACGTAGAATCTAAATTGTTTCTTTAAGTTAAAAATAATATAATAACTATAAATATTATGCTTAATGTAAAACCAATATAATTAAATATTACACTATAACATTTTTTTATTTTAAATGGTGCACATACCTTTACTCGCCATTAGTTTGCCATCAAATGCTGTGTTCTTATTTCAAAGTTTAGTCGGTATTTCGAATATGAATATTATTCCAACAGCTTATTTGAAAAAATATGTATTTTCCTTTGCCGCTAATTCAGGCACAGGAATGAGTGGAAATTTTAAAAATATGGATATCTTTTGAATAATATTTAACAAATTATGATAACTTAACTCAATTACGCTACGAAAACAGTAATGTTCTTTTGAATTTAGGCACAGTTTTTGTTGGAATTATTGGCCTGGTAATTATAAGTTTAGTTTTAGTACTGATAAGACTGCTTGTAAAGAATAGTGTTAAAGCTAGAAACGTTTATTTATGGATTCATTCAAAGATATTCTTCAGTTGCTTTATTAGATCGTTTCTAAAAGGCTATCTAAATTTTGCCCTTGCAGCTATGATCGGATTAAGCACTGTAACAGATGATATAGTGTAGATTGCAACTAGTTTCTTAATGGCGGTAACTGTGGTTGGCTTGCCCTTTGTTTGCTACATGTTTTTGAAGCAATCCAAAAACAAACTATCTTCAGATAAGTTTCAAACTAGATTCGGATCATTATACTTGAATCTGAGACCAGATGACTAACGTGCAGTATAGTTCACCGTTTTGTTTCTAGTTAGAAGAATAATCCTTGCATTCTCAATAGTGTTCTTTTCATCAATTCCTGCACTCTAACTATTTTTGCAAATATCTACCAGCTTTGTTGTTCTAGGATATGTGACATGCTTCAGACCATAGGACTCTAAAAAGATAGTTTACCTAGAGATGTTCAACTATTAAAATAATTTAAAGTTACTCTTTAATTTTAAATTCAACGAATTTACAATTCTAAGCCTTTCCTATCTACTAATTCCATTCAGCATGAACTCAATATAAAGTGCAGAAACTAAATTTGAGTTAGGCTGGTATATAACAGCGATTACTGGATTGAATATTTTAGTGAATTGGTCAAACTTGGTCATATCATTGGTATTTACAATAATCTAAGGAATTAAGAAGAAAATTGCTTAATATAAAAACAAAGGAAAAATAAGAAAAGGAATCCAAAGAAAGTAATATACAATTAGAACTTTTTATATTTTTAAAGTAATCGATGAGTGATGACTTAATGGGTCCATCATAGACCATCAATGATATTTAAGAACTTGATAAATTGTAAATTTTAATATTAAAATTGAATTATTACATTTCTCTTTTACCACTGGGAAAAACTTAAATATTCCATAATAATCTGAATTTCCAAGAAGAGAGTCGTTTAACCTTGATATGAGTATTAATGACTCTGTTTTTTCCTAAGCTGACTTGATTAGCTCACCTGAAGCAAAAAACTTCCACTAAAAAGCAATCCAAAAATAAATTATTTTATTTAATTCTTTTAATTAATCTTTGAAAAGTCGAATAATAACTTACAAGTAAAACTGAAGAACAAATTCAACAACGATTTCTCCATATTTCTATTTTTAGTTTTTTATTTCATTGAAAATATAAAGAAAAAGAACGATTTATTCAAAATATAGGTTTAAGAGGCGCCATAGAGCACAACGAATAATTAAAACGAATTATTCAAGATGACTGCTCATGCAAATTAAAGAAAAAGAACTATTGATATAGCGGGTATAACTATTAGCAATAATATTTCATGATTTGATACTTATAAATTAACATTAAAAATATAGTAAATATAAACATATAAGTTAGAAAGATACTTCTAAAATTTAGATCATATGAATTCATTGATTTAATTAATTACTCAAACTTTCAAAATAAGTTTATAAATAATTTCGAGATAAAAAATATGCTTAGATTAGAGATTGTATAAATAATGGGACAGTTGAAGTTGCTAGCTGAGAAAGCATTGAATTGCAAGTAAACAGGACTGTCAGTTATTTAAATTATTACACTATAATAATATTAAGTTATTGTATAAAGTATATTCGATTAAGAGCTAGCCACCATAGTAGCATCGTAGCATGGGTTTGTTATGTTAATTAAAGAACTATACATAGCGTATTATTTTAATTTTATGTTAACATTGAATGTCTTATTAATCGAATATACCCCGATTGTACCAACAACTACAATTTAGTATACTCCTACTTAATTCAAGTCATTACTTTATATCGTAAATTTACGGTCATTACTTAAAAACTTAATTGGCCCACTCGTTGTAGAAATAATCTCTGATTGATTTGAAACAAAAAATGCTTTATATGTTGCATCACCTAATGTATTGCAATCGGTAGTTGTCATTCTTTGAAATTTAAAATAATTAAATAAGGATTTGCTTATAAATTATAGATTAAACTATTATCAAATGGATCAAAAATATAGGATTTAATGCTTGAAAATACTGCATAAGAAGTTGGTGATAATCCTGGAATATCATTAATTAAGTTATCAAAGCTTAAATTTAATAATGAGTAGCTCCCTCTAGTATCAGTAATACTCTAATTGAAAAATAATATCCTTGAAATATTTTTTATGAAAATTTTATTTTAAAAAAATTAAAATTAAAGAGCTTATCATTTTACCGTTTAAATAAAATCACAAAACTAATATTTAGCACTACTTATAAAAATAATATGAAATCTTCATGATATTGAAACAAAATAGTTTGATAAATGAATTAAAAATAACAAAAGCTATAATTTCTATTCATTTTTAAAGAATTGATTTTATGATTTCAATATCTTAAAAATTAAAAGCATTTTAAATATATTCTAAGTATATTATTATTTCTTAAATTTGCTGTAATACTTTTTATAATATTTATACATTCTCAATTTTAAAGTTTTTAACATTTGGTATATTAAATTTTGTATAAATCGACTATAAATTTCAAATTTACTTTGTATTAATTGATTGATCATCAAATCTCAATTTGAACTAAAATAAATTAATTTTTTATTTATAATTAAAACATAAATATTTAAGAATGAGGGTTAATAATGACTAGGTATAATTCATCTGTGAGAAAGTTGTAGAAGATATTATTTAAATTGTATATTTTAAATTGAACAAAAAAAATTTATTGCTAAGTATCAAATAGTTATTTAATTAAAATTAATTATAAAAATATTTCTTAATTTTGAACTATTAAAATATATAATATACAAACATTTGGATTGATTATTAATAATACTTTTTTTTAATTTAAATTACTTTAAATTAACTATATCCTTAAATGTTTATTTATTTTTCATAATTTAATTGATTATATTTCAAAAAAAATATCATTCATTATAAAGTATTATTTTTAATTTATAAAATTAGATATAAAGAGGAGCGTTGAGTCACTGATAGAATTATATTATAAATTAATAAACTATTATACTGTATTAATAGAATTATATAATGAAAATCTATAATTTAGAATTAATTATATATATATTCTGTTTATATTGATATTTTAAATTTAATCGATATAATTAAAAATATACTATAACTTCATTAATTCTAATAATTTTTCTTAATTGCTTAATTTTATTTGAAATGTATTTTTATGGGTTTCCTCCTAAAATAAATTCATAATAATAATGTTCATATTCTCCCTTAGTTAAAGTGCATAAATATAATAAATCAATTTTTCCCTAAAATATTCTTATTTCAATATAATTAAAATTGACTTGAATTGATAATGAAGATAAATAGTTTTGACTAAAAACCAACATTCCTGTAATTGTATTGAAGTTTTTCGCATATGTATCCTTAACTATGCTTAATACACCTCCTGCTAAAAAGACTTGTTAAGAACTTGATATGTAGGCGTCAAAGAACAAATTTTATTAATTGATTATATTTAAAATAAAATAATAAGTATAAATTTTGAGCATTTGATGTCATGAGAAATGAATAGTCATATTTATCAATCGTAGTGGAGCCAGATGTTAATTTAATCATCAATATTTTAGTCGCACTTTGCACAAGCATAAAAGCATAATTATTTGAACTTGACTGTATATTTAGGCATTCCCTCATTTAAGATAATACACTAATAAAGATAAGTTAAACTTGATATGAAAGAGCAAAGTTTTGGTAATTATTGATTATAAAACTAAAAAAATAGAGAATGATTAGACTTACTAAGAGGTTTGACTATTTATTTTTCCAGTAGAACTATCAATTCCCAATTTTATAGCAGCAACCAATGCATCATTTTACCCACAGCTCCATAGAGTCTGAGAAGATGATTGATATTACCATTAAATAATTAAAAATAAACTTTATAAATTCAATTTTCTTTTTCATATTAAATAGTACTTTAACTCTTTCATAAAAAACTGAGCAGTTGGGGTTAAATCACTTGAGATTTTCACATAATTCTATATTACTTCCATGCTTGTTCTATTTATGGTACTATACAGTATTAGCGTCTAGGTGTCAGTCTACATAATTCCAGAAGCATATATTAAACTCTTGTCATAGTTGAATTTCAAATTAAAAACTTGACCTCTATTAAATGATGATGTAGGTTAGCTCTACTACAAAAACTAAGCAGTGCTTGTTCCTAAATTTATAACTGTTTTTTATGTAAAAATTATAAAAATGACAAAATAGTAAATTTATCGTAGCTATTGTCCAAAGTCCATCCTTCTCTAAAGCCAAGTAATATTTTGTAATAGATTGAGGTAGGATGCTAAATTTATTAGATTGAGATTTTATTACAGAGCTTTAAATTTCAAAAGAATTCAAAATACTAGCATCGCTTGTCTGTAATTAGATAAAATAAGTTGACAATGATGACGGAGACAAGTCTTCAAGTTAATAAATAAATAGTGATGTGAAATAGTTATTATATAATTTTATAGAATATATTTCAATAATTAAGTATGAGTATTGAAAAATTTTCATTGGTTTTTAAGAAAACCGCATTTATTTTGCTATTTACTATATCAATTTTTTTCGACCACAAGATAGGTCCTCTGTTATCTTATTTTAAAGCAATTATTGGATAAGTTTGAGCAGATTCATTTGAATATCTTATTTAACCTGAAAAAATATACAATTTTCAATAAAAGTAGTTGAGAATTTAAAAAACAAAAAATTTAAATATATTCAAAAGAATATATCTATATAAACTAACGAATATTAATAGATTTTTTATCATATAAATGATGTTTACTAGAATACCATTTTTTTATCATTTAATAAATTTTAGTAATTTCTTAAGAAAAAAAATTTAAAAGCAATAATCATCTAGTTAGTAAATTAAACTTTTTGAATATCAGAATAAAAACTAAATTACTAATTAACCTGAAAGTAATAATTGCCCTGCTTGATCCATATCAAATCTATCAAACACAGTTTCGATATGATCAAATCCTGCATAATAGTTAAATATAGGTATTTATAGTGATTTTTAAATTAGATCTTATTTTATATAATATTAATTGCATAAATTGGATAATAAGTAGCAAAACAGGATTAGGAATTGCTTATTCGCATAAACAGGGATCTAAAATGAAATAATTCAATAAACAAAACATTTTTTGCAGTAGAGATATTGTGCTTACAAACATATGACTAGTAAAATGAGTTCACATTTTTTTTACATATCCATGTTATTTATAATTTTCTTTTTAGGATTTTTAAACAAAATTATAATGAGGAGTGAAATGCTTAAAAAATAATTTTATAAAAAAATAGTCAATTAATTTCCAACCTTATAATGTTTATTGATTAACATGGAATTATTATTAATCAAAACAATAAGATTATTTGAGTAAAATTGTTTATCATTTTTAAAAAAATGTTTAGAATTATTCAATTTTTGCTTGATAAAAAAATATAAATATAATATTTAAGAGTCAATTATTATAAATTAAATTTCTCTAATCCAGACACAGATGTTTTTACTTCTTTCGATGCAAATCGCACCCTATAAATATTTACAGTTAATAATGCAAAAGAAAACAATTATACTATACAAATTACTGGGACATACTTTGGCACAAATGTGTATTAAACACTAAGTTTTATTGTTTAACTATAGCATGAATGTTATAAAGATGAAATTCAAACTTATATGATAACAGGCTTATGAATCATTAATATTAGATTTAAATTTTTATAAGAAAATGAGGCTACATTTACAATATTTATGCAATTAATTCAATTCCTCATGATGTTTATAACATAAATTGGACTCATACCAAGTCAGGAGAAGTATTAAAAATATTTTATACTATGTTTATTTTAATTAATTCTGAGCAAAATATTTTTTATTTAAAATTTGGAGTGTGCCCAGATCTTACTTATAGAATAGAAACGACTTCTAATAATTAAACTCTTCAACCTCCAGATGACTCAAACCTATTTATTTCATCTAACACAATATAAGTATTAAGCAATGACATCAATCTTCAAAAAGTCTTTTATAAATTTAAAAAGGGTAGAAATATAAATGTATCATAATATTAATATTCTATGGTGAAATTACTGACAAATTCAAAAATATGTTATATATAACATGGTTTTTTTTCTTCGAGTTTTCTCCTACTTTTTTCCCTCAATTATAAAATAAATAATTTTAATGATTTATTATTGCTAAAGTATAATTGATTTGGGGAAATTCAAAAATAAAAATATAACGATAGATATTTATATTATTAACTGGCACTAATTAGGTAAGCTTCTAAATGTAATTTGATTTATAACACTTTTAATTACAAAATTTTAATATTAAAATAATTATATCCAAATTATACAGATTGTACATTGTACAGTTTAATGTTTTTTAAGTTTTTTAAATATTAAGGCGTACTTTAAAAATCGTACAGATTGTACATTGTACAGTTTGTAAGAAATAGTTTTTTATAACTTAATTGTACAGAATGATTATTATTGGTGATTTATTATTTAATTATTTTGATGTAATTACGTTAGAGCACTTATGGAAGTTCTACTTGGTGAGGCCCTTCATTTCTTTACTTTGTTATTTTTGTCATCTATTTGATCCACGTCGGCCTCACCCATCACTGTTGGTTACTCTGTCATCGACTCTGAATCCCCATCTTCGATCAGTCGCTGCTTCGTGTACGCCGTAAGGCATTCTCCTTGAAAGTAGGCCTCTCTGGCAGAATCTCGTAGTCTTCCCGGAGATTGCTTCAGGAACGCTGGTATGGTTCTGCTTTTCGTCAATGGTCTCAATCTCCAACACAAATATATGACGCTCATTAGCCTTGTCTTCCATCTTCTGATTTGTCTTTTCCATAATTATTGCAATTGATACTAGACTGTCTTTGATCACGAGTGCATATATCATCTAAATACCTTGCCACTCATTTCGCCATTCATTTTGTATTTATAATTAATAATTAAATAATAAATCACCACTAATAATCATTCTGTACAATTAAGTTATAAAAAAACTATTTCTTAAAAAATTTCCATTTTTTTTTATTTCAACTCTATTTAAATTTAAAATTCTTGATATGAATTGGTTTCTTTTGCATTATTATTTAGCAGAAAATTTCCTTCCCTCTAATTTAAAGTAAATAAATATATGACTTTTATGTAAGATTGGTAGCAGAAGATAAAATAGAATTTTTTTAAATTATATATTAAGTTGGGATTTATAAGACAGGCTCAAGGACATTCGTATTAAATTATAATAATCCAAATCAAGATTATATTTTCTTTATAATCTTTTATAAAATTTCTTAGATTAGATCTAATGATCTATATTTTAGCAATAGTAGTATTGACAAACGAGGATTGCTCTAGCACTTACATGACTCCCACTCCAATGTCTGACTAAATTTATGAAATAGGCTCAAACATTCTTTAAATGTACTGGACTAACTGGTAGGAATTCACTGGAAAATGTGGACCAATTACATATAGTGTTTACAAAAGTGAACCTTTTCCCAAAGTACACTTACAAAGCATTTAAGATTACTTAGGCATTAAACTTAGTATATTTATTTGTAAATGCTGAATATAAATTTTGAATTTGTTATGACCAATTCCACAAGATACATATACGCTTATACAAACCAATTAATACACGCAGATTTTGATAAGAAGAATTACACTATAGAAATATAAGGTAAACTACTCAATAATATAACTAATAGCACAAATTACACAATCACCTTCGTGAATTCTTGTCCCTTTACACATCTATATAGTGATCCAGCTGTAGTATCGGATATACTCTACAATTTAAACTAACCAAATTTTAATATTCCATTGACAAACTTTAAAAGCAACATATCTTAAAGCATATGTGGAAATTACCAGTTTTAAATTATTGAGATTAGAGACAAAGATAATTTTACCTTCTCAAACAACAGCATAGCTTCAATTTCTGGATATTAGATGAACATATTTTTGCAAGATATCTCAAACTTCAATTTTGAAAAACTTTATATTAAAGTGAGAGGTAATCAAGGCAACTATACTTCACATTTTTTGGAATATACTTATACTTTAAAATTGAATTTCTCTTGTTAATTTGATGTGCTATACCCACCAGGCAATTAAAATATAAGCTATGATATTGGAGATCCAATTTTAGATGTTTAGATTGGAACATTCACAAATTTATATAATTAAAACTGCACACTCCCAAATTTATTTTCATGCTTTGATTAAACTAGAAGTATTTCATGTAACTCAAACATATTTACATAAAATACTTCGACGGGAGATATTAGCATTCAAACAAGTAATACAAATTTACATTAATAATTTATAATTTGTATGGAGTCTATCTGTTGCGAATTAAAGGTTAAGTTTTTACAACAGGAGTTTATACATTCGTGTATATTAACATCACAATAAACAATAAATGTGATTAAACATTAATTCTTAAAACTCATGAATTAACAAGTTTCTCTTATGATATTTCATAAGGATCAAGCTTCTAAACAAATTTATTAGCATGGACAAAGAGTGAGACCAAATGTTTAACATCTATAGAATATAGTTTACTTGATATAGATTTAAATAATTTCCCAGACCCATAAATATTTACTTTTGATTCTACTACTGGTCAAGTTGCAGTAAGCACTTCTAACCCATTAAAAGTCTAAGCTTATAATTTGAGAGTATATGGAAATGTCTAAACAATCTCGAACTATACTTTATTGCCTTTATTTTAATTATTTTATACTTAGTTCACGATAACTATTACAGACAACTGTAGAACAAACTCTATTTCTAAATATATTCCATCAAACTAAGTTTATACAATTGGAAACAATCCTTTACTCTTTAATTTTAATACTTGGACTATGCCCTAAACTTATTGTGGTACTTTCACAATGAAAGTTTATGATGATAATTCAATGTATACTCTAAGCAGTTTTATTACATTCTATTCAGCAAACAATACAATTGAAGTTTCCACTCTAGATGTTTAAAAAGCAGGTTCAATTACTATCTACATTTCAGGAAAACTTAATAATAATAGAGAAGAGACTGATTCATTTACTTTATAAAAAAATAGCTGATTTCTTGTAAAACAAATTATATTTTTACTATAACTCTTGTTAATCCCTGCTCATCAGAAACTATTTCACATAGTCTGTCATCAACTCTTTTATATTACATTAATCAACCCCAAATAACCTATTCATTCTTGAATTTTACAATTTAATACAATGAAACTGTCTGCGGCTACTTAAATTACACTGTAACAAACAGTAGCACAGGATTAAGTTCATTTTCAAGTTTTTTGACAGTTTCAGACAGTGAAATATAAATATTTACAGAAAATCTAATTTATGAGGGGACTTATAAACTTATTTTATAGAAAATAATGGGGGAAGGGGGTCTAAGTCGATGAAAATTTTTTTTTCTAAAAAAAATTAAAATCCCTAAGTCGGGGCATGATCATTTTTTGACATTATTGATTTATTTTATAATCTTATCCCACATAAAAAGTATCATTATTAACTTAAATTTATGTCTCAGCTTCTGAATCGAACTCCTTCATTAAATTTCGATTATAGGACACTTATAGAATTATTACAAAAATATTTTTTCTCTGTGGCAGATATTTGTTTAAGTAAAATAAAAAAATATTATTTCATATATTTATATATAATTAGCCAGTAAGCAGCAAATTTGGGGATTAAGAACAACATAATTATTCGTTAAATTTAATGATGTCTGGCCTTATTATCGATCATGAGTTTTTAAAATTAAATAATTGTTTAAATTAATTAGAAAAATAGAATAAACTTATAATACTTTAATAATAAATAATATCGGTTTATACCTTTAAAGTCTTACAAAACCAGCTATAGAAGCCTATATTTCAGGCATTATTTCTAAAGTATGTAAATAATTTCCCATATTTTTTCAAGAAAAACTCAAACTTCTCAATTTAATCATTCTAATAAAAGTTAAAATAAGTAAATTAACAAGAATATTTAAAATTGAGTAATTTAAAACTGCTAAAAATAAGATCTTAAATTTCTCTAAAAAGAAGAAGCATTTTTATTTTATCTTATTATATTTGAAACTAATTTTCAATATAGGTCTCTTCGTTGAAGTACAACTGACTCAGGAATATAAATATAAATAAAAACTAAAAATTCATAATTAAAGTACTAAATATCACAAAATACGAACATCTAAATAAAGTTCTTTATATTATCATTTTATTTATCTTAAAGCGTATTTGATTTACTTTTATTTATTTCTATGCCGTTTATTAATTATTTGTTAAAATTATTTCCTTATGTTTTGTATTTTATCAATATAAAAACCATTGAATCAATTAATAGTCTTTTTTAAATACACTTATCAATGTGTTCGAATTTTTTAATTCCAGACATCATTAAATTTAACGAATAATTATGATGTTCTTAATCCTCAAATTTGCTGCTTACTGGCTAATTAGATATAAATATATGAAATAATATTTTTTTATTTTACTTAAACAAATATCTGTCACAGAGAAAAAATATTTTTTTAATAATTCTATAAGTGTCCTATGATCGAAATTTAATGAAGGAGTTCGATTCAGAAACTCAGACATAAATTTTAGTTAATAATGATACTTATTATGTGGGGTAGGATAATAAAATATATCAATATGTCAAAAATTGATCATGCACCGACTTAGGGATTTTAATTTTTTTGAGAAAAAAAATTTGCATCGACTTAGGATTTTGAAAAACTTTTTGCACCGACTTAGACCCCCCAAATAATTATAAGCATTTTGAACAAATGTTTACAATAAAAGTTAAAGCATATTTGGTAAATTATACAACAAAATACTTAGAGATTCCATTATCAATATAGATTAAAGTTTAGTTTTTAATGATTTATGTATTAATTTAGGGGAAGTGTGCTTATATTCATTTAACCAATTATAATAAATATTTATAATAACTTATCAATAAAATAAAATAATCTTTTTTATCATTTTTTAAGATTTAATTTTTTGGTTTTATCTAAAACCTAAAAATAATTTTCCTATTCTATTATCTCTAATTTCATTTATTTTTAAATCCTCACAACGAATTCATTAATCGTAAAAAATGGATGCTTTTATAATTTTTAAAATTACCTTAACTTCAAAAATCTTTCAATATTTTTATTTGAGTAGTCGCTAATCATTTTTCATATAAATTAAAGTTTTTAACTAATAAAGATTCACACTATTTATTGAGCCACAACATTTGGGAAATTAAATTTATTTCTTATGAAAAAATTAGCCTTAATCTTTAATTTTTAACTCATAGCCTAAATTTTGTATATAAGTTTATCAAAGATTGTTTGTATGATAAAGTTACACCTAGAAACAACTAAATTACCCAGTACAAAATTCAAAAACTATTTAATAATTTTAAATCTTTATTTATATATAATTTAAATACAAAATTAAAGATGCCTAGATATAGTTAAACGCCAACTTGTTTAAATAGTTAAATTAAATTCTTAAATTTGAAAATATATTTGTTTGATAGTTAATTTGGATGTATTTATAATGTGGATTGCAGAAACTAAAACAATTCGGGAGCTCCATGCAGTTCACCATTTAATTATGACAATGGATAAAAAGAAATTAGAATTTAAACAAACAATAAACTTTATACATTTTTCTTAGTTTTTTAATTCTATATTTAAAGTATTTTTATAAGTCTTGCTGGTTAGTATTATCTTAATATAACAGCAACACTTACTGCTTCCTCCAAGGTTTCTTGGTATTTTAAATAAAAAAATCTATTAGATTAAAGTTCATTATACTTTAATTGCTTTATTTAGAATACATCTATGAAATCGATCTGTATAACGATTGCAGTTAAACAGTAATAACTCCTACTACCTACAACGATGTATACTATGATGTATCATTCCTTAATCCAATGGAAGTTTTGAAATTAAATTGGACTTAAAACTTGGGATTTATGTGCACTCAAATAACCTATGAAGTAAAGTACAATTCTAACAATTCATTAGTAGATTCTACATATTTTTAAGTTGACAGCAGTACAAACACAGTGTACATTCAAACTCCAGATAATTATCCTACTTAATTAATTACACTTAAAATTGTAGGATCAGTTTCCACTGTTCAAGTTAGTTAAACTATTAAAAATTACCATGATTCAATATTTAAAATTTATATTAAATTTAAATATTGTTAATATATTGTCAAGGTTTGTATAAAAATTATGATTGCTAACAGATATATAAATATTAATATAAATAAAAATCAATTTCACCCCAAATGTCATTCTAATTAATGAAATCTAATAATGAGAAGATCTACAATTATTATGTCCTCTCACGATCATATATAAATTTATAATTAGATTAATTTTGTGTTTTTGTTGAGGATTACAGACAATTGTAAGGACAACTAATTCATAAAATCGGAGCTTGATCCATATTATGAATATACAATAGGTTAACCGCTTATGAATATTTCTTTTGAATTTTGGAATACAAAGTACACTTTGCAATCTTATTGTGGTCCAATAAATTACAGACTCAGACATCCAAATGGAGAAGATGTGGACGATGTAGAAATAATATAGCTCGATGAAGTTAGAGGAAAAATTATGGTTTTTTCTACAAATGTCTTAAGAGCTGCAAATTACACAATATAACTTGAAGGGTACTTAAAGCCGAAGAATTATACCAAACTTAGAGATTATACATAGATTATAATTGAGTATAAAGAGCCTACTACTGTATTTAAAAAAGAAGTAGATTGTACAAATGTTACAGTATAATATATTCCTGTGGTTCCAGACATAGAATACATTATAGGGAGTGCTTAAACATAAAAAATCAAACAAACTATAGAATTATGGACTTCTTCAATTAAGGGTTGTCCATTCTTAATTCCTTTGTTATATTTTATTCTCAGAATATAAAGCTTATTTTGTAGGCATAGAACTTCCAATCAAAGGTATAGTTGATTTCAAGACTGATGAGTATACTTTATACATTCTTTCATACGATCTTGAAGTTAACCCCACTCAAGGAACATACTAGATCACTTATGAAGCAAAGCTTCCTAATGGTAAAATTTATCAAACTTTCTAAACATTAAAAATATCAATTGACCCCTCATATTATGATCAAGAAGTTGTTGATGGAAGAGAGTAATTAGCACTTATATAAGAGATTTTTGGTGAATCGGAAACAGAAATTACTGTGGGTGGAAGAAGAATCCGTAAGGACAGTTTAAAGAAGGATTTATTCTGTTGGATAACAAAAATATCACAGGATGGCTACATGACTGTATAGTTTAGTTCATTTTTAGCTAAAGTAAAAGATGTCAAAATGATTTAAAAAACTAAGGCGTTAAATCTTAAATATAGAGACTTAGCCAATAACCAAAATAAAGATAAGAAGTATGATCGAGGTTTCAAGAGTTGGAGTGTCTTAAGTATAGATGATGATATTATGATTTTGGAAGTAGATTGGATTGATCCAGTCTATATTTCTACAGGAATCGTAAATTTTTTAATGGCTTTAATCTATTATATAGGACTATGATAAAATTCAGATTAAGTTTAATTAGCCTTACTTTTTCGTGAGCTAGAACTTAAACTAAATCATTAAAAAAGATACAGAAATCGACAGTGATATACCTCCTTAATTATCTGGTAAATAATTTAAAATTTTAATTATTAACAGATGGCACAAGCTAACTAATGAAAACTGCCGATGGAGCTACAACTGCACTAACAAGCGCTGTCTCCGTGAATTTTATTCTAAGTTTATTTATGGGACTTTCACTCAAAAACCTATGGATGCTTCTTAATACTTTATAAATTCTCGTGCACATTCCACTACTAAAAATAGCATTGCCCTCTAACAGTCTATATTTCTTTCAATCAGTAAATGCTATTGCTAACCTTGATTTTGTTCCCAAGGATGAAATAAAAAGAAGAATCTTATCATTCATGAGTGATGGTAAAAGTTCAGTCTCTGGGAGATTCTAAGTAATGGATATCTTTTAAAAAAACTAAATTGATTACTTACTTTCTTAACTAATTTACGATATAATTAAACAAATCCTTTACTAAGCCTAGGGATAGTGTTCATGTTTATTTTACTTGCAGCAATTTTTGGCATAGTGGTTACTAATATAGAAATCGTAATCAATTATAAAATTAATATATTTAGAATTAACATTTTTATGGAAGATTTTAGTTTTAATTAAAATTTATAAATTTCAATAAATATGGGTAATATTTTTTTTAAAAAACGTATTTTAACATTCAATTTACATATATATCTTGTTCATGTTTTATTAAATTCATAATTTGAAACATAAATTCCCTTTATTTTCAAACTAAAAAAGTCATTTTATATGATTGTTAAAGCTTAAATATAATTTCCAAAGTTAGTAATTCAATTAATTTTAGTATTTTTATTTAAAAATAAATTTATATTTACTATATTATATTAATAAACTCAATTTCAATTTATTTTCTGTGATATTATTGCAGATATATTTTTTAAATTAAATTTTAATTAAATAATATAAAATATTAATTGATAATTAGTGTCAACTATAAATTAAAGTAATTTACTAAAGACAATTTATCTGCTTTACAAAATACTTTAATTTTTGTTAGAGATCTATAATATCTTTGACAATGAGTAAATATATATAGTTCTGAGAATTATAATAATGAAATTGTTTTTATTTATCTCATCATAAATTATGATTCAATAAAAAGTAAATAATTTAAATTCCATCAGCGTAGATGATATGCTTAAGATAAATTTTAAGATAATCTCAAGCTTTGCTCTTAGAAAAGTCTTTTCAAAACAGTAAAGATTTGTTTAAAGGATTACTTTTTAGTAGAGCAGCTAGAAACTTAATCGATTGTATTTATTTTTCGTTTAAAAAAACTTTCAAAATATATTAAAACGAAGTTTGAATTAAAATTAAATTTAGGCAATAGTGCAAGAGCATTCTCAAAGTCTCCAGCGTAAATCTTTTAATATTGAAACTTAACTTTTATAGTATTTAGAAAGTATTGTAGACTATTAAAAGCAAAATCTTTTACAATACATTTATAAGAGCACTCATCAAAGGCTATCTAAATTTTACAGTAACGGCTTTAATAAACTTAAATCAATCTTAAGACTCTGTTATTTCATCTGTAATCTATGCAGTAATTGGAGCTCTGATGTTTGTTACGCCTTTTCTAATTATAGTGTTTTTCCAAACTACTTTTTACTCACTTGATGAAAGCATTTCATAATAGAAATATGGTACTCTGTATTTAGGCTTGAGGACGGATTAAAAAAAAGCTCTTAATTTTATGGTATTTTTCATGATTAGGAGACTCATAATGGCTTTGTCAATTTGTTTCATATTAGACTCTCCTGTTTTTCAAATGATGGTATAGATTCAGACAAGTTTATTCATGCTAGCTTATATTATATACGTCAGACCATAGGTAGAATCAAAGATGATATTTTTAGAGGCTTTTAATCATTAATTTATATATATTTATTTTACAAAATAAATTCATATAAAATAATTATATTTTGAATGAGTTCTCAATTTTAGGAGTATCTTACTTGTTAATTCCGTTTTCCCTCAACGACATGGACGGAGAAACTAGATACAACATGGGATGGTACATAGTCGCGCTTACTGGTCTAAATATACTTTTGTTAAAAATTATTTAAAATAAATCAAATTACTTTTGAATTGGATCAATCTACTATTCTTGATAACAAAATAAATTAAAAAATAGGATTAAATACATATTTAAATAATTAGTATTTTAATTTAAATTTTTGCTAATAAATTAATAAGATAAAAATTTAAAGGATCTTAGTAAATTTTTCAGAAATTATTTTTACTATATATTTAAATATATCTGATGCATTTATTGAATTTACTTATAATTTTTAGATTCTATAATAATTAGTGCAGGGTTAGAATTGTTCAGAATAATCAAGAATTTTATTCAAAAAAGAAAGCTTAATTTGAAGGCAAAGAAACATTTAAAAGAAGAGGAAGATAAATTAAACATTTAGAACTAAAAAATCAAAGATTAAAATGCTTAAACTTAAAAATGTAAATACATCATCGTTTAAATGTTTTAAATTTATAAGTTTATCAAACAATAAATACCCAATTATTATTAGAAACGTTAAATTAAATATATATTATTTAAAAAAATCAAGGATTAACTTTTTTTTTTCCAAATAATTATATATTGAAATATTTAGATTAAGAATTAAAAAGAATAATCAATTTCCTAATTTATCTATTGCATTGCATATTTTTAGGTAATTCAATTGTATTTAAAATTTTATCAAATAATCTTATATATTCCGAAAGTTATTCATCTCAAATCAGCAAATAAGTTTTTTGTTTTAAATACAATAAAATCCTAATTTAAACAACAGCTTTAATAGCTCTATAAATACATCTATTTATACCACAACGATAGATAAAGATATAATAAAAAATTTATATTTCTAATAAATCACATTAGTTTGCGATATACAATTACCATTGATTGTTTTTATTTTATTATGTTATAGCTACATTGGGTAGTGCCATTTGCAGGAAAAGATCATAAGAGCTTTTTAATAACTTAATTTAATTAATTCAAATGGTCTAAAATATAATACTTTTGGGGGGGGGAAGTTTCCTGCACTGTTTTTTTCTTTATGTAAATTTAATAAATTTTACATCAATTAACAAATTAAATATTTTTATGACCCATTAAATATTGAGAGTATATTGTTCATCATTGAATTAGCTCAAGAAAATATAGTATAACATTATATAGACATGGTAAGAAAAAGATAAATTGAATCAGAATTACACTAACAATTTGATATAATATTTGAAATTACTATAGTAAAGCGATATAATATTTAAAAGATAGAACCTACAAATATCAGATGAAAAAAGTCAAAGTTTTTGGAATCTGAAGATAGATATTGACTATTGATTAATAAATTAAATTATAAATATTAAAATGAAATTGGTCCTGAAGTTGGTTGTAAAGATAAATTTAATTAAAAAAATTTAAAAATAAAAAAAAGTGCAGGAAACTTCCCTAAAATTTTTTTTTATCATAAACCAGTGCAGGAAACTTCCCCCCATACTTTTAATATAAAACGTTTAAATTTGCAAATTTTTGTTAAAGTTTTAATATCCTTATTATTTAATATTACATTTTATTTGATAACTACATGATTAGCGAATTATTATTCGTTCATTAATTAAACTATTATAAAGAATTCTAATTACTTGAATGTTCATTAATAAATAAAATACACGTTAATCATTTAATCATCAAATTATAAGAAAATTTAAATATTTTTTTTATAAATAAAAAACCTAGTAAAAGTTGCACGACTTATTTACAAATTTATATTTTAATAGAGCCATACTAAGGACATAATGATATTTATATTTAATCTCTTTAAAAACAACTTAGAGACTTTATTAAGGAGTTGAAATAAGTGATTATATACTATTTATGACTATTTTTCATAAAATTTTTGAGAAAAAAATTATTTTTCCCATAAAAGGGGGCATTACTAATACATTGATAGCTTTTATGACCTAAGTAAAATTATTTATTAATTTATTAAGTTATAATACTCCGGAAATCAAGAAAAACAATTCTAGAAGTTAAAATTTAAATATTATATTTATAAATTTAAAGTTCAACTAAAACCAAATAAGTGCTTTTGAATTAAAATAAATCTAAAAGTTTAATATAAAAAGTAAGATAAAGTTCCTAATATTAAGGAGATAATAATGATGATATACCTCATGTCATTGGGTATAAATATAATCTGCAAATTTAATCATGTAAATTCATCTTATTTATTATAGTAAACGTAATAATTTAAGAAAGTATAGTTTTAATGAATCAAAATTAAACAAATATTATGATTGAATTATAATGAATATAAGCAAATTAGTTAATGAAATTTTTAATAAATAAATGTTAAGGTGAAATAATGCTTAAGGATGTCTTCCACCTGACTTCCACAGCGAAATCACTATTTGTAAGCACCATCAAAATCATGTCCTTCCCTAATTTCCAAGCGGGCTACGACATTTATCCTTTGCTATATTTCATGTAAAAACAAACAGAACCCTAGTATACCGGTGCTTTTTACCAAGTATGAATTTCAATTGACCCTGGATTTCGAACATTCTATATTGTAAAAATTAGTCAGTCTACCAACTATTTAGACAGTATGTCTGAAACTTATAATGAATATTATAATGTATGAATTTTATTTTATAGATTCTTTTATGTATTTTAAGATCAAGTAGTTGAAGTAAATCTATATCAAATATCATACTCAACAGGGCAATTTGTATCATTACTTCTAAATAATAATATCATTAATTAATATTTTTATTTTTAAATAGAGGTATTTGATAAGAGTAAACTGGCTGACCCATGGAGGCAATATAACCATCATTATAAATTTAGTAAACATGACTAGTCTTTAAAATAAAAACTTAAAAATCAATATAAAATAATTTTAGTAAATTAGTTTTGTATTATTAGATAAATATTTTGGGACAAATTTTAAAAATAAATTTGCAAAGTTAACCTAAATATTAATAAAGATAACTTTATTGCTTTAACAATTAAGAAAAGCCAATTTAGCTCAAATAAAAAAGAATATGACTCAAATTTTTAAGCATTTTTATAAATTTAATATTAATATTAATAAGAGGTTATTATTATAAAAATTTTATTTATTAACTAGAACTTATATAAAATAACTATAATATGATCTTATTATTTCATTATTTTTAGTAGAATTAGTTTCTAGCAACTTTACAAATAATCATTAACTAACCTTTTATTACAACTTCTGAACAATAATTTAAAATTTTATCAAGGAAATATAATTATAATTAATTCAATATTTAATAAAATTTTAATTTCTCATGCAAAAATTTTATTCACATTATGAGTTTTTACTTTCTAAAAATTTAAGAAAGTAATTGAAATTCAACTTTTAATTATATTAAAAGCATACTGTTCATAAATTAATTTCTGGTAAGATGCATAGCAGGTACTATGAAAATAATTAAAAATCACACCATTAATAAGTATTTCATTATGGATTTAATATTTTTTTAAAGAAGATATACTTTCCACACTCATTAGTTTATTAGTTATATCATATCATTTTGATTCCATTAAAAACTTTAAATCAATTAGTACTAAAGGATAAGTAATTTCAACACATCAATTAATTAATAATAAAAATAGCTATAATTATTTCATATTAATTAACAGAGTAAAAAATTATAAATATAATTTACAGTTTTAATTTCAGTGGCATTTGGAGTCATAACTGCGTATGTGCATTAATGCTGGATTTTGACAGAAAACAAATTCACTAAATACTGATTATCTCCATGAAAGATTTGTACATATTTTTGAAAATCTCCCACTTAGTTGTTATTTAAATAAATTCAAATTAATTTAATAAAATTATAAATATATCCTCTGTATAGATAGTGGTCATATAATTGGTTAGATCAAATGATATCCAAGAAGCAGGTTCCTTAATTTTAACATCTAATGTTGGCATATCTATACAATTAGGTATAATAAGTTTGTCAAGGAATTTAAAATTATTAACATAATTTTTAGTATATTATTTAAAAGGAAAAATTCTATCTTTGGGAGGCCCACTGTATATAAGAAAGTCTCATTTAAAACTATGTCAAATCCATAGAAATTGATATCTTCATCCTCAAATGGAGCAAAAATATTACTATTAATATAGGATTAGATTTAAATCTCAAAATAAATCATTAATTATATCATAAAACTAATAATTAATTGAAATTTGAGGCAGTTAGATTTGTTCAAACCTAAAAAATAACTTTATTTAAAATTATCTGGACTTGACTATATGCAGTATTGTTTTATATTATCATAGAATTTCAATAAATAGAATTTAATTTGAGTTATGCCAATATTAAAATTCATTATCTCGGTTTAGTAATATAATGAAATAGTACCACTAATAATAAATTCATGTATTTTTGAATTATGTATCTAAGATTAAAATGTTAAATAAGCATAAGGAAATTTAACTATCACTAATTTAATCAAAAAAAATTTAATTAATTTCCAAAAAAAATAATTTCTCTACAATAAAATTAATAAGCATCTTATTGTAAGATGGTAAGGCCTCTAGAATTAAGAGTGTATGCTATATTCAATTGGCTAAGTGTTGATTAAGTCATAGGATTGTCAATCTATAATGATAAATATATTTACTTTTTTAATTTAATTTATATGACATAGCAGGAGTTAGATTGATAAATGAGGTATCTTAATTGCTATATAAATATCCCACATTTTAATTATAGTTTCTAGATTAGAGTTTTTAGTGATTGTTTTTTGTGATACCCCCCACATAAAACTAAGTTGGTGAAGAAATTAATCTAATATTTAATTTGCATTTTATTTCTATAAATTAAATAATCCAACGTAGAAAATTTTTAATGGTGAAACAGAGTTTTATAATTTATTTATTTTTATTTTAAATAAAAGGAATAAGGAGAAAAAAAAATTATCAAATTGAAACAGGAAAATTCAAATTTTAATTTTTAAAGCTTATTTCTTTATCTAAACATAAAAATTATTATATTATTACCATAATAAATTCGTTACTAGGAAGTTAATTATAATAGAATTAGAGGTAGTTTAAGTTGCTAATTTTTCCTAAATATTTAGCTTATTTTTAGATAAATCATAATTTAGCTGGACTTAATTTTTTGCGGCAATATTTTATGCTATTTGGCAAGTTAACATGACTTTTATAGGATGTCTCTAAATTCATAAAATTGTTGGAATCATTTTAAAGTCTAGGATAATTCTTTCAGTATTGAAATTATATTGTGCCTCTAATAATTAAGTCCAGCTAATTGATGAAAATATTTATAAAATGAGTTAATTTTAGTTAAATTTATCAAATAAACAAGAATTTATATAGCTAATATCCAAATATTGAATTTTTCCTTGCAGTAATAATAAGGAAAATTATTAATAGTAAATTTATAATCATAAATTAATATTAATAAAAAAAATAATTAAATAATTTAAATAATTAGATTATTTAAAGTCTTTCAATTTTAATTCATTAGCTATACTGAAAGTTTATAAATCCCAATCATATAATCCTAATCCAATATTCGCTGATGATTCTATTAGCATATAATATTTAGATGCAGCTTTTTATTTTACATCGAATATTCAAATATTTTAATTAATATATTCTAAATTAATTTTAAATTCTGATATACCCATCAACATTCCTATACTAGTCATTAAATATAAATTAATTACATAAAACTATAAATGTACTCTGGATTTTCAGGATCAGAATTTAAAAACAATTACATTTGTTTGATTGAATTATTTTTGAAATTTATTTTTAAAGATTTTAAATGAGATTATTCAATTTTTATTATGAAAATAAAATCAACAATAAAACTGTTTTTATTAAATAAAAATTCAATTTTAAAATATATTAAATGGTTAAAGTAATAATATTGTAATAAACAAAATTTTACTAAAATTTTAGTTATATTTTCCTGCTCAACTCGATTGAAAAAGGCTTTATTAAGGCTGTCTTGCCCATAAGCATACATGTATCTATTATAATTCTATGGATCTATGTATTATTTCATATTCAGGTTTATATCTTTAAATTAAATAAATATGATGTAATTTAATCAGTTTAAATTTATTGCTAATAAATACAGTGAACAACAAGCAGCACAAACGAGGGTGGTGTGAACTGTGATCTTCAGAACTATCAAAGACAAGGGTGACTGCATAATATCTTTTAGTCAATCAGTCACACCAATTAAAAGAAAGAGTAGGTTAATATTCCTAAAAATTCTAATGCCATTTTTAATAATATATAGCCCCTATTTATTTATATATTAGCAATTAATTAAACTGATTATTATTTAATGAAGAACTCTAATTAAATTATTATCTCTTTTTCCCATGCCTTAAGTGATTCACTACTACGCTACTCTATGATTTAATTTAAAAAAACTGTTTAGAGATGTGCATTAAGCTAAAGTTTAAGCTTATCCATACTATAAATCATATACTGCTTTGAAAACAATTATATATATAAATCTGTTTTGGGTAAATACAAATTTAATTTTAAATTAGAAAATTGTAAAATAAATAATATTTAAACCATTTAAAAATATGCTTTTACTGATCCATCCATCATATTATATTCAAACAAAGTCAGGTTTCAATTTTTATTTAATATTTGCTTAGATTTATGAGTGAAATTAATATTTTGTGTGAATATAAATATATATATAAAGGTCTACTTTGGTACCGTTACAACGTAATTGTAAGGAATACAAATATGTGTCATAAACAATATTCGCAAATAATATTTAACAAATAAATAAATCTTTGAATTTTTTACTCCAAATAAAGATTATTGATAAATTTTCAAAATGCAAAATCATAAATAATAATATTACTAAATCATTTAATAAATTAATGTTTGAATATTTAAAGGATAAATTTTTGAATATACAATAGGATTTAGAACCCCTCTAGAAAGTTTGATAGATTAAAATTTATTTAATTGATGAATCATAAATCTTTATAATTTTAATTTATATTAACGCTTTTATAATGAATTTAAAAATGAAAAAATATAATAAAAGGGGTTTGATTTGTCAAATGGGTGTAATCATAATATAATTCGGGTGAAATGTTGAATAGCAATTAAGTCGCTTAATCCTTTAAACATTATAAAATAATATTGAAAACCTATGATTCTAATCAATTTGTGTCCACCATATAAATAGTTGATTGAATTACATTGTAGAATTAGAACTTATACTAGTATTGATCAAAATGATTTTATTTAAGAATAAGTATTGTAAATATTTCTATATTATCTTTAGGAAAAAATAGATATTTATAATTTAATCTGAAACTATAAGAAAAATTGAAAGGAAAACTAATATTATGATAAATAATAAGTTAATATTGACCATATGTTTTGTAAGAAAAAAATGATTATTTATACTATACTTTCTCTTAAAACTTATAATATTACATTAAATTTTTTTATTAAATCGTAACTTAAATTTACTTTTTATCCTTTACATTTGCAATTAAGTTATACTATCCTTAAATCATAATAGATTTGAGGAAATAAATGTTCTGAGATTATTAAAACATGATTTTTAATAGAAATTTAAGAACCGTAGGATTGAATTAGCGACTAAAACAAAGGCAATGTTATTTTTATTTTAATCTAGACTTTTAATGAGCTTTATCTTAATTCATTTCTTTTCTTTTATGGTTAATCTGAATAAATTTTTCATTTTATTTAGCTCTTATAGGGATTGTTCAAATCATTATTTGAGTTTTCCCCAAAACTATGATATTACTTGTTCTAATTTATTTAAAATGTAAATGGCGAAGCATGTTAAAATTTCGAATTTAAAATTTGTGTTTCAGTCATTTGACATGCATGGCAGATATAATCTTTTTTCTTAAACAGCTAAATAATTATAAAACAATTAAATAACTATTTATATTCATTTGATGGATCTATATTGATCTTTTAAAGAAGGTTAATTTGACTTTATATGCAAGAAGTCAAAGTGTTAATTGTAAAATCACAAATATAAAACTCATTAAACATTGTGAAATTAAAAATATCTATTGGGACATATTTTTATTTTATTAGTTAATGAAGAGTATATACTTATTTTTGAATGCCATAAGTATTCTTATTAAATCATAAGTAAAATCCCTATAAGGATATATTATTATGAAATTTAATACTTTTACGAAATTAAGATTGTAAAAAAAATAAAATAATATTTATCTTTGCCCATTCAAAATTAATAGTAGAAATTCTTAATTTGTTTAAATATTCTAGCCAAAATACCACTATTTTTAAAAAATATTTTTATTGCATCTTATTATAATAGTTTAAATCTATTTGCTTAAAATAAAATTATGTTGAATTATTTGTAAATACTTACAAATAATAATAAGTTTAATTAATATTTACATATAAATATATTAATCTCCTAAAATGTTCATTATTCTATCAATTGTTATCTTTAATAAAATAATTCTACTTTAAATAACACACTAAGAATTTACATATATGATTATTTTCAAATTTTATAAAAGCCTAAAAGAAGCCTAAAATAATAATTGATTTTACTTTAGCAGAAATGATAAATTCATATTAACCTCAAAAAATAAATAACTATGAATAAATAAAAAGCCCATTAAAGGTGTTGATAATAATTAAAATAAGATGTAGTGCGTTCTTATATTGTTGATCTATACTATGACTTATCAATTTCTAAGAAAAATCGTATCTCGTTATTTTTTAATTATTTATTTCCTCAAATCAATTTTAAATTAAATATACTCTAGAGTTAAGAACTTATTATTAATAGTTTAAAAATATATATAGTTGATAAAGTCATTATTAGCATTCCTGTATTTAGGAGTTTGGCAAAAACTCTTGAATAATAAAAATAATATATGAAGCCTTCGCATAGTTCTTTTCATCTCCAAATTAATTTATTAGAAAAATTATTATTGGAAAATACAAAATTTGAGCACAATTGAAAATTTATTAACTCTATTGTCTAAAAATTAAATGCTTATAATTTTAGTAAGATAATGAATGTAAACTGATAGAGCTTTTAAAATAAATAAAACTCGTAATAATTAGTGTAAATATAAACTATAAGTAATTAAAAATGTAAATTTACACTACGGGAAAAATTAAAAAAATATACTTAATTTTCCATTTAAAAGCATAATTTAATTTTTAATTATTTTAAATAGTGTATTTAAATTAAAATATTTTTTTATTTTTCATGTTATTCTATTTTAAATAAAAGAATTCAAAATATAACTTAAGAATATACTTGATATATATAAACATAAAAATACCAATTATAGATTTAAAACTTATTTAGCATTAATTTTTAACTACTTATATTAGTTTACTAGATGCGAAAATAAAAATATAACAACAATTATGATAGCACAGTTTGACTTTAAATTGAAAGCTTACATAGAAAAATCAACATTTAAAATAATTGATGATTCTAAAAAGTTAATGATTCACAAAAATAAAAATAAATAATAATTTAACATTCCTTATAAATGGGTATAAAAAATTAACATTACCAATTATTTTATTTTTTTAATTTATTTTAAATTCCAAGAGAAAACTATCTATAAACACTTCCATCTTCAGTATACATCATTGCCATATCACTTACAAAACCCTCATCAGTTTCAAAAGCTATAAGAATGGTTTCTGAATTAAAAAAAATTTAATAGAATTTTGGAACTAAGATGTTACTAGTTTTCGATCCTATGCATTATGTACTCTCTACCAAATAATGTTTCCTTCTCCTGGATTCTTTAAACTTATATATTAGCTTCTTATTGAAACGCTTTAAATAAATTTGTTGATGGCTAGTACGATTTATTTATGATTTATATTTATAGGGAGTAATTATTAAATAAGAAATGTAAAATAATTATAAGTAATTTTAAATAACATAATTTAGGAATATAACATATAATAATAGTATTTTTATAAAATAATAAATTTATTTATTATTTAAATGTGATTATTATTTATTTGTTAAAAAGATTTATAGTAAATTACTTTAGTTTTTCAAGATTGTAAAGGATATTAAATTTACATTTATTTCATTAATAATTCGATGTTAATTGAATCGAAAATTGAATAATTATCAATGTAAACAATTTTTAATTAAACTATTTAAAATTCTTATTAAGTTATATTAAATCAATTTTTTAATAATTTTATTATAATAAATTAATTTTAAACTACGATTTCCCCATTAGATGAAACGTCAAGATCTTATAGAGTAAAATATATAAATATCATTATTTGAGTCATCTCATAATCTCCAACACGTGACCCCATATGTAAAGGATATTTGTATAAAAAGCATGTGTCTTAAATCATAGCATTTAGTTAATCGCACAATATTTTATTAATTCATACTAAAAAGAAAATATAGAAAATTTCATGATTTTTATAAATCTTAATAAAAAGTACCATAAATTTAGGAATTAGTCTTAAAATTCAATATGAATAGATTTAGATTATAGTCATACATTAAAATATAAATAATTTTATATCTTAATATTAGAAACCTATAAGTATTATTGACAATTTGAAATAATTACAGATAAATGAATACAAAAATATTGACTTTTAAATAGTTATTGGATGCCATCATAATAATTTAATAGCAAACATTTATAAACCATTTTTGTTTATAATTAATATACTAGGAAAATTGATTAATTATAATAAAAAATAATTCATATATAAATCCCTTTAAATATTAAAATTTATTTATTTTAATTTAAATTATATTACATTTTTACAAGATAAGCTTTTTTTAAATATTTTTTCGCACTTTGTATACAATTAAAATTAAATAATCATGAGCTTATTATAAATATTTACTATTAATTATTATTAATTCCAGCTCACTATTAAAATCCCTTTTTACTCTATTAAAATAATTCAAAACTATTAAATTCACTTTTAACAATATCCAAATAACACATTTTTAGTTTTATTTAAGTAGAATAATACAAATATCAAAAATTCTAACTTTTTAATTTAAGTAATTCTCTTTACTTCTAAAATATTTTCCTACTGAAAACAATCTTAATAAAAAAATAATATAAAAAAGATTTTAAATCTTTTTGTAATTTTTCTTAAAATTACTTTTATTTGTTGAGTATGCGATGTTAACAAATCTGACTGATATAAAAATGAGTTTCCTAACATTTAATAAGCTTACTTAAAATCTAATATCTTAATTCAATGATTATGATTATTTAGATTATTGAATTATTAAATTGCAGATTATATTTATCCAACCATTATTTTATGAACATAGTAAACTAAGAAAGTTATTAAAGTTTTAAAATCAATGAAAATAACACAAATTTGTAAAAAAAATTATTATGGTATTAAAAATATATAATTTAAACATATATTTTTCTAGGTTATACTGCTACATTAAGAATTACTACAAATGATAGTGAGAACCACTGGGGAGACAGATCAGCACAAGTAAAGGTATTTATAGGCAATTCATCTTATAGTACCACACTGAGCTTTACGTTTTTTCTGATTCATGAATTATATTGATAAATATTATTGATAATATTTTTTTTCGAAAAAAGATAATAGTTGACAGTATAAAATAAAAAAAATAATATAAAATGATTTAGATTTAATTTTATTTATTAAAGTAACTCTTCTCATCACTAATTTCATAAAAATACAAGATTTATTTTTCAAATAGTAAATATTTTTTGTGCTTTTAATGCAATAATAATTAAGAATTAAATATATATTTTTCAATTATAAATTGCATCTTGCAATAATAAAGAGATTAAATTATAACAATCTGTATTTATTTTATTAAAATTTATGAATTTATATTTTTTTAAGTTTTAATGAATGTCAGACGACGTCAATATTAATTTTTAATTTAATTCATAATAATTATAAATTAAATGTAGGGTAGTTTATTCAACGAAACTGCATCATATTTATACTATCAAATTAAAGCTACAAATACCTAACCCATGATAATTCCTTTTAATAATTACACTTTTTGGAATGCTAATGCTTGTCCTTACTTAGAATTTATAAATATTTTATTAACATGTTATATTTAAAATAAGAATACCGTTTATAAAGCTATAATTGGGATAATGTTACGCTGCCTTTCATTATATTAATGTAAAATTATAATTTAAATGAAAAACAGAAATTAATTTTCAAATTGCATAAGAATTCTTTATAAAAAATGTAATATATAAAGGAATACTTAAAAGGTATTTATTTTTCTTAAATCATTTTTTACTTAAAACAAATATTATGGAAGTTCTACTAAAAAGGCTAGCCTGTAGTTTATTTTACCTTTTTATTTTATTCTTAAATTCTTATTAATTTAATTTTCTAATTGAAGTTTTCAATACTCACATAATTAAATAGCTTGAAAATATCTCACTATTACTAAATTTAAATTTACTTTCATTTCTGTCAAAGCAAATAAAATATATTTATACTTTATATATTATTTTAAAAAGTCAACAAATTTTATATAATTCAAAATTTATCAAATAAAATGGAGGTAAACTTTTTCCCCTTTCAACTATTTCTGTTTAAGTTTAATTATGAGTTTACTAACCTAAAATGAATCAGTCGCTGGCCTATATAAACTAAACCTATATGGGAGTAACTATCACAAATATGGAAGAGAATTTTTTATGATATTACTGACAATTGTAGATTGCACCACTATAACAGCTGTTCCTAAAGTTTTATTTTTATAATCTTAATTATATAAGTTTAAGAATAAAGGTTTACTCTCATTCCGGAATTAATATACAACATCTAATAAATTATAATCGAAAAGTTATTAATAATTTAAATTTAAGATTACAATCTATGACTATAATTTGATTCATGACTTTATTCCCTTTGAACTCTCAAGTATTTTAATTAGTATTTTTGAAAGTTTACAAGTATTATTCTCTATATAATTTATTTAATATAAGGAAAAAAACTTATATAAAGTCCGGAGTGTGGACCTATGAAATACAATATTTCATCAGTTACAAATAAATCCAATAATATGCCAGGAATTTATGTGTAAACCGATTATATTTTTATATTATTAAGATATAAAAATTACTAGGAGCCAGATTTTAATGACGGAATTAGAATTGAAAGCTAGAGTATTTTATAATTTAAAATTATATAATTTATTCTAAGTTTGATGTTGAAAAATTATTTAATAATATTTCATCAGCAGGTGAAACAGAATTGTAGTACTAAGCTTTGCTCTGGGGAAGAACTGCTTCTGGCTTTGAAATCAATACCAAAAAAGAAAAATAAATTGTTTATGAAAAATTTATATTAATACCACTTTTATCTATACTTTAGTGAACACTTGCAGATATGGGAAAGTTTTACCAGCCTTTGGGGCTCCAGACATAGTATACTATGTGAATCAACCTGACGACTCAAAAGGAATTTATTATTTCACCTCAAATTTGACTATACCTATATTTAAAATTATAATGAAAATTACATTCAATTTTAGATTAAGTTTTTTATATTTTAATTTAATTTCTACCAAGCAATAATTTTTAAGAGTGTGGAACACCAGCAGTTGAAATTTTAAAGACAATAGATGTTAATGGAAATACTTATAGTTAAGATGGCTTACCATTTTCATATTAAACCCCAATTTTTCATATTATAAACACAAAAAACGAAACCTACAAGGCTTTATCTCCTTATTAAATTGATTACCTTGGTTATTTCTCAAAATAAACTAAATTGTTTATTATTAATTAATATTAACTTATTCAATAAAAATCATAATTAATATGTAGGTTTACAAGGAATATAGCAAATATGAATTGACAAGGAATTTAACTATTGGTGTAGATTGCTAGTATAATGAAATTACAGGTCATTCTAATATAGTGCAAGATTATATTATAGGAAGTGGGAGTCCATTAACAATCAAAACTTAAAAAATATTTCTAGAATATAATTAAAAAAGAATTAATTCTTACATTAGCTTTTAATAAATTATTTGTAATATGAAAATAAGAAGCATTAAGAGCTTAAGTCGATATTAAAGTATTTAAGAAATCAAATTTTTTTGTAAAAAGAATTCCTCAAATATTTTAAATATTACAGATGGTTCTCATTTTAGATTAGTTATTTTTATTAATAGTTTGTTTTATGTAAGAACTGGACTGCATAAATCTTTAATTTAATAGAATATCTTAATTAATTTAAAATTATTATAAATTTCATCATAAATATGATGTTTTTTAATTTTAATTATAGCTGAAGTATTTCAATTAGATATATGATAAAAATATTTCTTCGATATTATATAATTTTTTAATAAATATTTACAAAACAAGATTATTAATGCTTTTGGATTTAAATAAGCCCATTTACTTATACGTAGATTTTTAATACTTATTGCAGCCTACCTTCTGTTTTTTCTTGCACTAATTTCAAAAATTTTTTTATATAATTAGATTTATTAATTTGACCTCAAGCTTAACTTGTAGCTAAGGATTCTTTACATTTAATTCTACAAATGGAGAAATAATTATTGAAACAAATGATTTTATTAATATTTAAAGATTTTATTAATTTATAAATTTGATGTCGTTTGGGAAGGAATACATTCACTTTAAGTTATGGGAGATACTTTAGTCAATTTTAAAATTTCGTACACGGTAAAAAAAAATAATTCTTAATTTTAGAAGTTATTTTTTTTTGAAGTAACTTTGAACCTGATAAATTTGTGCATTGGCGTCAACATTTTAAAACCAACAATTTCTTTTGGAACATAAACACATGACGTCTCAGAAACCCCGCTTCTTATAGGGCCTCTTGGTTGGACACATGATGGAGCTAGATGCCTTTCATAGATTACTTTCTAAGTTTACAATATAACTCCTCCATTATTAGGCGAAGGCACATTACTGCCTCAAAGTATTGCTTATGTTGATAACACTACATAATTAATATATATTGTTGCAAGTGATTCGAGTCTCGCATCTTTAACTGGAATAACATCCACATTGAGATTTTAATTTACTAAAACATAATTTAATATAAAAGAATAGTAGGTACACTTGGAGAAACTAAAGTATATGCCGAAGACCAGGTAGATTATTTTTAAATAGAAGAATAAAATACATTCATTATTAAATCAGTTTTTAATACTTTTTAAAAGATTTTGACTTGATTTTAACAGATAAATGCCAAAATGGCAAAACATAAATGCAAGGTAGCCTTTCAGATTAAGAATATACCATAGGGAATGCGAAATTATCCTACTAAATTCCAA
This sequence comes from Oxytricha trifallax, assembly GCA_000711775.1. Lineage (NCBI taxonomy): Eukaryota > Ciliophora > Spirotrichea > Sporadotrichida > Oxytrichidae > Oxytricha > Oxytricha trifallax. The sequence continues at coordinate 66,848 of ARYC01001618.1, forward strand.
ATTTTTCTATTGATCCAAGCATTTAAAAAATTTATTTATTCAAAATTATTTGTGGTCCGATTGTATTTAGTATTAAAGAACAAGGAAATGCAGATATGATGTCAGTTGCTCAAATTGATTCATAAAATGGTTTATTCACTTTTGAGTCTAATAACATAAGTTATGAAGGAACTTATATAATCAATATTTATTCAACTATCAAGTATGGAAAGTATAGCCTTGATTAGTTTGAATTAAAATAAAACTCAACTTATACTCAAATTTACACTTAAAATAATTAATTATAAGGATTATTAATCCTTGCTCAACAGCTTAATTGAGCCATGACTTTGTTTAATTTAATTATGACTATTGGATAAAAGACGGGGCTTTAATAATAAAAATGGATAAGTTTAATTCAACTTAAAGTAGTTTAATCTGTGGGGACATTGTTCTTGAAATATAAGATGTTAATGGTTTAACTTTGCCTTAATTTTTCCAATATACAGATGCAACTTAGGAATTTTAAGTACTCACTGATAATTCAAACTATGCAAACACGGAGTACGAGATTAATATAATTGAGAAACAATTTTTTAATTATTTATTAATAAGATTGAAGTGACAGCAAGATAAGGAACTTTTGATACTTTGTCTCTAACTTTTACCATTAACATGAAATTATCTTGCAAACATGACACAATGTCTGCAAGTTATTCAACTACCTAACCTTTAAAGAATTTTATTTTTTCCAAAAGTAATTTTAATTTAAAAGATTTCATAACTAGTGGGTGATGACCAATCAAAACCCCAAAACCCTTTCAGTAGTTTGATTGAGTTTTTGATTGATAAAAGTAGACTATTAGCGCATACTTTATTAGGGTTTTAATAGGGTTTATGTAGGGGTTTAATGTTTAAATATTAGTAGTTTAGTGAGTATATGCGAGGTTTGGGGTCAGTTTATGACAGTGAGTATATAGATTTATTGTTTAAGTTGCGATATGGATGTGATGAATTTAGTGATCAACTCAAGCCTGTTCTGAATTATACGTCTATAGCAAGGCTACTCCATAAATCTCCTGCAACTGCGAGGTCTCACTGTCTATTAGCATTGAATTTAAAGAGATAGCATCTTAATTCTAAGCCTTAGAGACCCTTAAAATTTTAGCAGCATCATATGAATATCTTATTAATGATAAGACTCTTAAATACTGGGCTCATTTCTCTCTAGCCTAGAGGGCTGTGATGTTCCATCGCCAATTTCCTGAGGTTCACATCTCTGCTTAATCTATAGCGAACATATATAAAAAGAATGGAATATCTTACAAGACAGTCAATCGCATTAAGAGAGTGATTGACTTTAATGTTCCATTTTATAAGGATAATTTAAATTATATATTCGATTAAATACAAAGGGCTTAAGAGCATAATATAAAGTTCATACACGCTGATGAGGCAGTATTCACATTTATACCTTCATATCAAGGTCTTGGTATAAGAGTACAGCAACATTGAAGTATATGATTAAAAGGTTAAGGTTTAAACTCATGCAGTACTAGGTGGAATAAGCGAAGATAGTGGCCTAGAGACTTATGTAATCCACCCTCGCTCAATAAAGACCGAATAATACATAAAGTTCTTGTAATAACTCAGAAATAAGTACGCCGACTAAGAGATTATTCTGTTTGTAGATAACTTATCTGTCCATAAAACTAAAGACACTAGAAGGGAATACGAAAGGCTAAACATAACACCTGTATTTAATGTTCCTTACAGTCCTCAGTTCAATGGAATTGAATTATATTGGGGGTTATAGAAAGGCCACTACAAGAAACTTCTGCTCTATCACTTGATGCACGATCAGAAGATAGATACAGTCGATTTTATTAAGAGTTCTGCTAAAAGAGTCAGCGATGATAAAGCTAAAGTTTGCGCAAGAGAAGGGAGATTTTGTGTATATAAATAAGTTTAAGATTTAAACGAATGAATAAGTTCACATATTAAATTTTCCCGTAAAAGGATATGGCTTCTCTTTCATTTCTTCCTCTTAAGGCTTGCTTGGGCCTATGTTTCTTCTCTTAGTGCCAGCTCCCACATCTATGTTCATCTCTTCTGGCTTTTATAAATCTTTG
>ARYC01001620.1:0-50472 GCA_000711775.1 Oxytricha trifallax
GTTAAACAACCCTCCATAGAGCATTAATAAATACCAGCCAAAGTTGACTATTAATGCAACGAATGCAATAAAGTTTTCCCTTACAAGTCAACTTATAAGAGACACTTGAGAGATATACACAACGATATGCAAGGTTATATCTCAAGCATTAAAAGAAAAATGGGAAGTATGTCTGTGAGTTCTGTGAGAAGCCATATTCTCATACTAGAGACCTCAAAGTGCACTTAAAGGAAAAGCACAATTAAAGTTTTGTCTTTATTCATGAACCTACAGGGAATAGATTCCTCTAAAAGAGAGGATCAAGAAACCTAGTGGAGTCTCTAAGAGTTGAAGTCTAGAAGTAAGTTAAAAATGAAGAAAGCAGTCAAGAACTTTCCAGTCTCTGAGATCAATAAAATCATGGTTAAAATAGAGGCAATGAAGATTCCTATATTAAAAATCATTGACTTAGATTCTTGCCTAGAAAGCTATCTCACTCTTGAAGATAAAAGAGAGAAGAGAGTCATTACTGATGACTAATATGCTTACAAGATATATCCATTCAATTACTTCCTTGCTGATGACAAGTTCCAATGGAATTTGCAAATGAGTATTATGCTCTTTAAAAGGCAAAGTTAAATGAGTGCAGGCATATCATATAGCTTGATGCTATTTTACTTGGTAAAGATCACGTAGCCTTCAGCCTTCCATTACTTGAAATGACTTACAGACAATTCTCATCTGACAATAGATGTAGAGATAAATTGGCTAGATTGTATAGCAGATAGTTGAGGGGAGTGAAGAGCTTCACAAGCTAGGTTATGTTCATAGAGACTTAAAGCCAGAGAATATCATGTTGAATTTCAGCCTCTTAGAGTGTATATTATAGACTTCAACAGAGCTCAAAGAGTGCAAGCCTCTGCATAAGGAAATGTATACGGCACTCCTGGATATTTCCCAGAGAGAGAGGATTGGAGAGATGGAGACACTTAATGGGATATCTGGGCTCTAGCAGTAATAATAATAGAGAGCGACATGCCAAGAAACGATTACTTTAGATGCAAGGGTGAGAGAAATTCTAAGCAGAGAATCAAACAATATCTCGAAAAAAATAAAATAAATGGAGGTCTCAGAGAACTTGCATACTCAACTATTATCAAGCCAAGCTAAGAGAATTAACAAACAATAGAAACAATCAAACATCAACTTAGAAAGATAAAATTCAGAGAACTGCCACATGACTCTAAGCTTATGTTTGTATGAAATATTTAAAAACTCGCTTGTTATACTCACTTAAAATACTAATATTTAAACAAAAAACCCCTACATAAACCCTATAAAACCCTAATAAAGTATGCACTAATAGTCTACTTTTATCAATCAAAAACTCAATCAAACTACTGAAAGGGTTTTGGGGTTTTGATTATTTATAAAAAGAATCGCATAAAGCAGTAGTTGTTTATTTATAAATACCAATGAAGATGTGCATGAAATTTTAAAATAAAGTTTATGCTGCACTTTGCTATTTTTTATTTTAGATATTTTAACATATTAATTACTAAGTAATTTATTCTGATTAATCAAAATTTTTATCCTATTTTTTCCTCATTATGTTTCACATTATTTAAAAATGCTTATTAATTTTCAATGTACTTAAATTATATTTTCATTTATAGTTACATATCTATCAATGAGTAGAAATATTATTTACATGGTATGTTGAAGATAAGTAAAAATAGAATAGATTAGTATTTTTTGGAAGTTATATTAATAGAATAAATATTATTTAAATAAGTTTGAATACGATGTAAGAATGATAAAAAATAATTAGTCTAAAAAAATAAAATAATTTAAATAACTTCAATTAAAAATTAAAATAAAAATCCTATTATTCCCTTGAAATTATTAAAGATAATTATAATTTATCACATTTATTTGAATGCTAATTTGAGTTCTATAAATGTTTCAAATAAATTATATATTTAAATTATTCCTTATAAGATAGAATGCAATAAATTGCTCTTTTATAGGAAATTTAAAATTATTATAGAATCCTAATATTTTACAGATTTGAGAATTAATATATACTATTAAATAGAAAATAAGAAAATCTAAATTAAAAATTAATGAATTTCAATAATAAATGTGTTTAATTATATTATATCAATTATATCTAGTAGTTTAAAATGACCTCTTTAAGCAGAAACGCCATCACATAAAAACTTAAGTAGTTCACTAAATGAGTAAAAGACATAGATATGTATGGCTAAACATTCTAACTAACATTTAAAGGGGAAAAGTAAGCTATATTTATTCATTTTTGATTTATTGGACGAAAAATAAACGACGTTTTATTATACTTTAGCTAATAATAAAAACTACATTCCAAACATTTTTTTCTATAACCGTAAATATAGATAGTATAAAGCCCCTTGATAATAATAATATGATTATATGATTGATAAATCAAATAATATTATTAAATAAGTGTGGATATACTAATATTGTTATTTATACATTAAATTTATAAAATAAATATTAATAAGTTTATTAACCTTCAATAAAAATATTTTTATTCAAGATAAAATCATAAAATCTCACTATAGACAACAATACTTTGTATCTTCAAGAATATTGATTTCTAATTTTTTTATGTTTTCAATATTAATTTAATCAAAGGGTTTTAAAACATATTTTGGTGGTCTAGTATCTACAATGCTCATTTTTTAATTTAAAATAAAATTAAATTTAACTTTAATTAAATGCTTTTGATTTCTATTATTGGATTTCTAATATTCAGATTAATTGTCCTAATAAGTAATCATCATTGAAAATATAAATCAATATTATAGACAAAGAAGATAGTGTAACTAATTTGATTTTCAACATATTAGTTTATTTATACCAACCTCATGTTAGCCCCCATCCATGCAGGTGTTCTAATTCATTACTCAATGACTTATAATTGATATATAAAAAAATAAGAATATTCTTTCTTATTTATCTTGGATTTTTTTACTCTTAGATTTTTTCCAGAAAAATCTCAGATTAACAAATATCAAATTAATACTAAGCTTTATTTAGTTTAAAATGGCAAATAAGCTTTACTTTACTTTTATTTTAAAAAGCAAAATTTAAATATTCTCAATTTATTTCTATAGTGTATGCTTTTATAAAGCTTATTATTTAACTTAATACTTTGTGAAACTCTCTCGGAAGCTCTTAAAAAATGGATTAAAACTATCTTTTTAGAGAGTTTATAATTTCAACTTTTTACTTTATACCTTTAGAAAAATGTAACCATATAGCTAATAAGATTTAATTTTTTTATTTTTATAGGAGTAAAAAATTTAAATAATTATTTTAAAGCATCATGCTAAAATACAACTGCTGCATAAATGTATTTTTTTAATAATTTCCCATTAATTTTTAAAATATCTCAATATATAGCATTTACCGATTTCTTTTGATTTTTTATAAATAGCTCTATAATTTGTTATTTAAAAACAATTATAAAGCTTAAATAATTTCATTTTCAATTATAATTGAACTATTTTTTTAATTGAAATGCCTTATTTGGGTGAAATTATACTGTAAACGAGGATTTTAAAGTGAGGATTTATTATTAATCATAATATTTATTTAATATAAAATAATTTTTAAAACTAGCTAGAATACTTAAATTGTTGAAAATTTTTAAAACCCAGAGTTTTTCAATCTAACGTAAATAATTAATCTCTAAAACTTAATTTATAATTCAATTATGTAGAGAACTTGGCTTTGATATAGCTTTTACTACAATTAGTTTTTGATTTAAATATAATTTTATTTAATTTTACAAATTATTTATACAAGCTTCCCGCTAACAAAGGATTTTGGAGAATTTCAAATGTTCTAAGATACTTAAGTTAGAAAGCTTAATATAACCACAGGGATGATGGGTAAGAATATATAACTGCTTAATTATGAGATAGATCCAACTTTTATATATTTTTAAATAAAGTTTATAAAAATTAATAAATAATACAGATATTTCTTATAATATATGAAATCATAACTATCACGTCAAAGTAGCTAGAGCTTGTTGTATGTGGAATTGACAATTTCAATTACGAAAACAAAGATGAGATCAAATTTAAATTATATTAATAAAACATTTCATGTAATATTTAAAATTTAAGTAACTTGATACTTATACCTGCATGAAAGATAAATCTCAATTAACAATTGGAGGGACCTTCTAAAGAATTTTTATTTTTTATATACTTTTTTGCTTATTATTTTTATTTTTATATAAAGCGTACTGTTTACACGTTTAAGAATATTCTTGGTGCCATGTCAAAATAGCACAGCTTCTTCAATAGTTTGTAAATCAGACGAATAATAAAGAATCTTCTACAATAATTTAGATTTAAGAATATAATTTGATTTGCAAAATTTTATATATAATAATACTAAAATTGTAAAAAATATTTATTTTTAAAATTATGAACTTTTTATTTCTAAAAATACATTTGAATTTTGAAAATTAATTAATATCAAATAAATATAAATAAAACCCCATAGATCAATTAAGACATGAGAATTGGGGTTAAGAACAATTAAATTAAGAATTAATTATTATTGGCGTATAATTATGATGTTGAGCTAATTATTAAAATTATTGGCTCGATTAATTGTCCTTATAAAATAAACCAATCAGTGTGTGTTAATTTGATTTTAGCCTAATTATTTATATTATTAGCCAATTATAATTAATTGTTAATCTAATTGTTCTTAACTCCTATCCTCGCTTCTTAATTGATCTATGGGGTTTTAGTTGCATTTTATCGTATCCCTGGAGCGAGATAACTCGACTTTAATGTGGGGTATAATTTATATATTAAGAGTTGTTTAATTAAAGTCTAGTTATCTCACTCTTGGGATGCGACAAAATAGTACCGCCAATAGTAAAGTCCAGCTAATTTTGATTTCTCTATCGAATTGGCCCAAGATCGTTTAAATTGGCCAACTTAACTGCAACTACTTTGTTTTATTAAATATTAATTTATATTCTATTTTTAAATTTCAAATATATTTTTACAATATTATTTTAATCATAGATATAGTATAAAATATAGTTTATAAATATAAAAAATAAAAATGGATAATATTATATATATATATATATTGTAATAATTTTTAATTACATAAATGCATGATAAACAACATTTGTGAACTTTTATGAATATTTATTTCACATATATTTATAAATTTGTGATTAATTTTATGCTATATTTATAATTAAAAAAAAGATTTGAGAATAAGGTATGTTTAACGATATTATAACTCTGAAGACTTTATCAAACCAATAAACGCTTACATTTATAACTAATAAACCTAATTATTGAGTTTTATATTCATAAATATAGGCATTAGCCTACATTTCATAAATATTTTAGTTTGATTTAAGTTGGGGTTAATGATTTTAATTAATATTAAAAGAATAAATTTTTTATTAAAGTTATATTAATCAAAATATTATCTTTAACAGAAATTTAATAGACCAACTTTCCAAACTAGATTTATTTTATTAAGTTAAAATTTTCATTTTTTCTATGGTTAAGTGATAGAGTAATTGGCTTACAAAATATATATATATATATATATATATATATATATACATATGCCTAGTTTCTATTGTAATTTATATTTAATAATTCTATCTGTTCAGCTATAATTTTATATCTCAATAAAAATGTTCAATAAAAAATGCACTTAGATCCTAATTGTTAAATTGAGTATCGTCATTCTGGTCTTTCTCCCATAATGAGTTTCTTGATATTAAAAGAAAGTTATCAGTCCAAAAATTTGAGCTCTTAAAATATTCAGAATTTTTTAAGGAAAAAAAAGTGAAAATAAGAATCGTATTATAAGGTTTAAAATAATTTGTGCGTATGTTTTAACGCTTGCAGATGTTTAATGAAACTACAAAAATTTTGCCAGAAAAAGAAACTACTCTTTTATCCTATATATTAGAATTTTGTAATTTTCTTTTATATAGAATTAGAAGTTTTGGTGTCTAAATTAGTAAGATTTCATGCAAATTATTTTACGAATTATTAATTAAACTTCTTGACGTATTTGAAACTCTTGAATTGATAAATATATTAATAATTAAATTATATAATATTTATGATAATCATGCCATAATTTATATTTTAATTTCTTAGATAATTTTTATCTTAAAACCCTTGTAATATTTATGAGCAAGTATTATAATTTATTAATAAATTCAATCAATAAGGGTTTAATGAGTTTTGATTGAAGATAAAATAGTTTTGCCTCTACAATATGGAGTAAAGAAAGGATTAGAGCTACATCTAAAGAAAAATAAAGTTGTTATATTATAAAACTATAAACCACAAAATTAAATTCTTTGAAAAAGAAGATTGGTAAACAGAAAAAAATTAACTTGGATTAATTCTGGTAAAACTATAAATATGTTATATTGTTTAAATTATTTTCAATAAAATTATCTAATTAATTTTAATCTTCATTAAATTTTATTGAATTATCTAAATTATTCATTTTAAATTTAAGATAGTTCTATCAAAAATAGTTTATTTACCATTAAATCTAACACTACTAAACTTTTACTAGTAGAAATTTATTTTTTAATTTAAATATAAGTAAATTATATCATCATTCTAATTTCCTCTTTATCTAAAAAAAAACAAAATTGAACTTTTTTGTTAAAAATGATAGGGCAAATTTGCTACAAGATTAGATTGAAAAAGAGATGTTTACTTTTTCCAAATTACAAAATCCAAAAATTTATTTACAATATATTTTAAATTCCAATTAATTAAAGATTTTAAAAACCAGTTAAATATACTCTTAGGACAATTAAAAACATTGTATTTAATTTTTATATATTTTAAAACTTCTTTATACTTATTATTTCTTTCCTTGTGTTTATTAAATTTTGTTCTCAATGATAACATTCTTCCATTTTAATCATCACAAGAAGAAACATTTAACTAATTTATTTGTTTTTATAAATTGAAATTGCTTTTATGATATAATAAAATTTACATTTATATCCCCAGATACCTACATATTTTTCTAGGCTGATGTAAACCGAAGAGGCTTTTCATTTGCGCATATAGATTTAAGATTGGACAGACGGCAAGATGTTTATACTAGAAATGTTTACTCTATATCTCAATTACTTTCTGATGTGGGGGGCATCTATAACACTTTGTTTTTAATTAAATAATTAACAAATTTATGTTTTTGATTGGATTTATATTGGCTTCTTAATTCAGTGAGAAGATATTCTACGCTAAAGCTATAAAGGAAATCTTTCAAACCTATGATTTATCAACTATTTATTATTTTATGACATGAAAGAGAAAAAGACACAAGATAAACATGATTTTAAGGAATCTCAAGTGCCAAAAAATTTAAGTATTAATATAGGGAAGCTTAGTAAATTTATAATTCACTATAGCTTTATCAAAATCAATTAATATTATACGATGTAAATCTGTGACTGCAACATCTTTCAATATCACGAAATAGGAATCAGGACGAGATATAATGAATAATTCTTAAACTCAAACTCCCAAGAAATTCAAAGCTTTAAAATTTTTATTTAATAATTATTTAGATAAATGGAAACGAACTATTTATATGATGATATATTAGTGAAATTTAAATAATATATAGCAATTATGTTTCCCATTTTTTGAGTTTTAAAATAAACTATGAAAATTAGTTAACATCTCAAACCAAATGTAACAATTTAGAGTATCTAGGATCCCATTAAAAATGTATCACGAACATAGACAAAAATGAGAAATTCCACAGATTACAACATTGAGGATTCAAATTAAAAACTAAAAGAAGTGCAAGAGTTCTAGCATTCATTTTAGAGAATATATTTACATTGAATATATGCTTAGGATATATTAATTTGTGTAAAGAAAAATTTATTTTATCGTATTTTTTCTTATGATTTTCAGCTTAAATGAATTGATTATTTTTTATAATATAAATATTTTGACAATAAATCCCATAATTAAATTAAATAACTTAAGCTAATAATTTTAGTAGAAAGAGTAAAATTTTAATAGAAGACCTTAAAAATAACAACAATAAAAAAGTCAAAGTATCCCCTGGTGTAGATCAGATTACTGAAGTTAATAATTTATTGAAAATGTAAAATTCTATGATATCATAAAAAGAAATAAGAATTTTTAAAATAAAAACATTAAATTGTAAATGAGGTGACAGTATTTAATTTATCTATTAAGATCCCCTATTTTAAACAGTTAATCATAAATGCTTATGATAATTCTGGTTAAAATTACTAAATTATTAAAAGATTTACAATAAAATTAATTTGAGTTAAAAATAAACCCAAAATTTTTAAACCATATAGTTAATTTCTAGCATCCTAAATTTGATAAAGAGGAATGGGAAAATGAATATAATTTATTAAATGTTACTACCGAAATCCCCCCCATACCCCCCACCCCATTAAAATACTCCATTTCATATCAAATTTTGTATCTACAGGGTCTAAATCGATCTCCTTCTTGACATCTCGATATTATAAACCCTATTTATGTAAATAATTTTAATCTCGACATCATAGACCCTATTTTATGTATATAATTTCCTTATAATTTAAAATTTATTTATTTTCACAATAGTGAAAATAAATCATATGAATTTAATTCTTTGTTAAGTTTCACGTTGTTTCTCAACCATATTACACTATAGCTTATGAAATATAAATTGAAAAACTTTTCAAATTTTTTTTAATAAAAGTAAAATTTTAATATACTATGATACAAAAATATTTTTTAAAAAGTTTTTGTCCCTTAAATCAATTTCATTCGACATAATTCGAAGAAATAGTATGAGTAATTTTGTAAGTTTTTTTTTTCCTTCAGTTTTTTATAACTATTTTATCCATTTTCATTTATAAAATTATAGAAGAAAAAAAAAACTTACAAAATTACTCATACTATTTCTTCGAATTATGTCGAATGAAATTGATTTAAGGGACAAAAACTTTTTAAAAAATATTTTTGTATCATTGTATATTAAAATTTTACTTTCATTAAAAAAAATTTGAAAAGTTTTTCAATTTATATTTCATAAGCTATTGTGTAATATGGTCGAGAAACAACGTGAAACTTAACAAAGAATTAAATTCATATGATTTATTTTCACTATTTTGAAAATAAATAAATTTTAAATTATAAGGAAACTATATACATAAAATAAGGTCTATGATGTCGAGATTAAAATTATTTACATAAATAGGGTTTATAATATCGATATGTCAAGAAGGAGATCGATTTAGACCCTGTAGATACAAAATTTGATATGAAATGGGATATTTTAATGGGGTTGGGGGCTACGGGGGGGTAGGGAATGGGAGGGGGTATGGCGAAAAGACGGGGAGGGATGGGGAATACCCCCTGGGGGGGATCTCGGTAGTAACAATTAAACATATGAATTTATCTAAAAATATTTATATAAGATAAATAATTGGAAGTAAACTACAAAGCAGTGGATACTACTAAAGATTTACTTAATAAAAATATAGGCCTGAGTAAATTTTCAAAGAGAGATTTTAGATATAATCTCTTAAGAAATTATTTAGTTTTAAAATTAGCAAATTTTAAAACAAATTAATGAGATGCAAGCAGGATAGTCAACTCTGCTTAAGAACAGTACATTTTAGAAATATACAAGTTTTATATTTTTTATGATATAATTTAGAATTAGACAAAAGCAACGCATCTATTATTGAATTTAACCCAATTAGCAAAATGGAAAAATCAAGCAAAGACACAATTTCAGAAACTGATTCATATCATACAACTTTGATATTAAAATATTACTTTATTGAGTTATTATTAATAAAATGATCTAGAGGCTCATCAATAAAACACAAAAAATTCAATCGTAATGATGTTTTATTTTTTAAGTTTATAAGTAATGTAAATTTGTTAAATCTTGCATCATTTAAATCATAATTAAAATATTTTTTGACTAATAAATTCATTAAATTATGGAGAATGCTTTTTTTTATATTGAAAGAGTAAGAAATTATAATCCACCCATCTATTTTTGAAATCTGTAATTTAATTATTTTGAGAAATTAAGTATCGTGCTTTATAATGAAATAATGAGTAGAATGAATTTCAAGTATACTTTCAAAGATATTATGATGGAATTATTTCTCAAATGTAAATTTAAGAAAGATAAGCAGTAACTTCGAAAGAAAAAGATGTTTTACAAAGCTATTATATTTTTGTATATAGCTATTAGAAAAATAGATCACGAATTTGATGCAGTGAATTTAATGAAAACTATGAAGTAAGTTCGGCTAATGTAAAAGGTTATAATGAACTAAACTCAGAACTTACTTATGGGATTCCAGTATAAATATGTGCTTGACCCCAATTAAAATGAAATAGTTTAAAATGATTCTGATAGTGAAGTAGACGTTTAATTAATCCATTATTTCAAATTTTCTAATTTAACTCTTTTATATTTTGAATTGTTAAAACTATCAAAAAGATGAGAAGTGATAACAATTTAGTTAGAATATTAACTTCAGGCAAAATGAAAAAACAACTCACCTAGTATCTTGATAAATAAGGATAGAAAATTGAGAATATAGATAAGTTATATTATATAATCATTAAATTTTGAGATAAATTAATATTAAGCGTCTCTTAGATGGTATATTTCCAATCTCTTCGAAGGAAAAGATAAGGTGTACTATTATTAATAAATAATATCATTAAATCAATGAATTTTAAAATACAATATAAGTAAGTAAATTATTATAGCTACTTTTAATATAGCCAAGAAGCATATATTGGGATTTTTATTAATTAAAAAATAAAAATCTTCATTATATCAATATGAGAATAATATAACCTAAAAAGAATTATTTATAAAGAATGTAATTTATGTTATAAATTAAAGACCTTATCCACAATTAAAAATTACAAAAATTATATTTGCTGCATGAAATTAATTTAATACCTCTAAAGATAAAGTAGCAAAATAATTTAAATAAATAAAAACCTCTAACAAATGATAATTATGAAACCAAATAACCAATTCACTTAATGTCGAAACTTTCAGGTTCATAAATATCACTATAAGATCGATATGCACCAATGCCAGATATATATATATTAACAATAATAACTTAATTATTAGTTTATATTATTAATTGCAATTTTTAGATAGATTTAATTCTGATTTAAATAGGTAAATAGTAAAGAATGAAACAATAAAATATTATTATATTAAATTTTAATTAACTGTGAATTACTATAGTGTGAATGACATTAAATAAATAGAATTTTTATTTAATAGAGAAGTTGGTGTTATTAATATAATCAAAATACATAAAGGGAAATAAATTAATAAAAAATATTTGATTGCTCATTTATTTTTATGAAAGTTAATGACATTTTATTTTATAGATAATTATGTAAGAAAATTAAGAACAAAAATCTAGAATTAAGAAATATAAAAATCTGTGAATATTATTTTATAAATCAATATCAGATTGAAATTTATACAAAACAAAATTAGATAAAATCTGATTATTTGAAATATAAAAGTTAATATTCAAAATTGCAATGCTTAATTTTTTTTCTCACTTTAAGTAAAAATTATTATTTTAAATAAAAACTTATAGTATTCCCCTTCGTTGTAATGACAATAATTATTTTTCTATAATGAATTTAGTAAGATGTGATTGATTAATTTATAATTAAAATTATTTATATAAGATATTCAAAATGACATTAATAATTTATCAATTTAAGATAACCAATAATTCAAACATGAGGGTATAGTTGATAAAATGTTAAAAGGGGAATCTCAATTTAATTTAATATTTAAATCTTAAAAACATGTGATTTTTTTAACAAATAATTTGTATTTTTTTACTTAATTTATCAATCATAACTCTTGAGTGCAGAGTTCAATTCAGTCTAGAATAAAGCTAAGGATCATGAACTAAATAAATATAATGGGGTATATTCACCTTCGTATATTCGCTCTCTCGACAATAGCATGATTGATAATAAATTCTAGAAATACTATTGAGACTTTATAATATAGTATAGAACTATAAAAGTAGTCTTAATTTATATTGATTCTATTTAATTTTCAAATTTATAACTATTCATTTGAAAATTTTAAAGAACTAAACTCATTAATTATATTTTTAAATTAAAATATAGGTTGATTTTTTGAAATTTATACTGAATTTCTATTTATTCTAATTTATATAGAGTAATAATTATAAAATATCATTAATTAAGCAGCATTTATATGATCTATTCAAATTTCAATAAATGATTGAGTATATGGACTCATTTTAATTATAAAATAAAATATTTCATTTTTTGTAAATATAACAAATAAAAAATTATTGTAAACATATTTATTTTTTAATTTATATTAAGCTTTAATCAAAACCCCAAAACCCCTTAGTGAGGTTTATAAGTGCTTTGATTAGTAGGGTAAAGTTGGGGTTTTATTAGGGTTAGTAGAGAAAACGCAAGTTTAATGAGACTTTAATATGTATTTAATGAGTATTAGTTTAATTATATCACACGAATTTCACTTGCTTGTCTTTATTGTATCTCTTGAATCTCGCTTTCTTAAGTGGTTCGAGCATATCGTCTAAGGATTGTCTTGGATATGCTGGAGCTCTTACTATTATCTTCTCTACAATCTTCTTTATTTCTTAGCATACATCATCTTGTTTATGTGCTTCTCAGCTAGATTTTTTGATTATTTTTCATATTTTGTATTAATGTAAGTCATGCTCTCCATATCGCACTCTAAAATTATTGCAGCTATTGCCCAAACATCCCACTAAATAGAGCCATTAGTCCATTTCTCTCTGATTGGGAAGTAACCTGGAGTACCAAGAACCTTTGCTAAGGTTACAATCTCTTATCTTAAGGCTCTATTAAAATCGATTACAACTACTTCTAAAGGGCAAAGGTTTAGCATAACATTTTCAGGCTTCAAATCTCTATGAACGTATCCAAGCTCGTGAAGTTCCTAAACACCCTTTATCATATTAGATAGAATCATATTCAAGTCATCTGGGTATCTGTTTTAATATAGATAATCTCGGAGAGTCATTTCAAACTTTTTTAGCCTTAGTGCGATGAAACCAAACCCTAAAATAACACCATCTAGCTTGAGCAAATTCTTGCAATCTTTTTTCTAAGCCTCTCTAAGTACAATATATTCGTTAGCAAACTCATTTTGATACTGCTCGTTTTTAAGGAGATAGCTGAAAGGATATACCTTGTAGGCATAGTCATCAACCACTATGAGTTTTGCTTTAGCAGGTACGTTTATATGTAAGTAGTTTTCAATACAACTGCTAAGGTCTACTGCATTTAGTGCAGGAATATACATGGCTCTCTCTTAAAAGCATGCTAAAAAGACATTACCAGCAGGTTGATTCATTAATTCTATTCGCTTCTGCCTCTTGAGCTTCTCCTGTTGTTCTTTTTAAGTCTCAAGATTAATAGATTTTCTTTTAGCGGGCACTAATTTCTAAGTCTCTTTATCTTAAATCAAGAACTCACTTAGGTGATGCTACTGCATATGTTTCTTAACTTTAGCTGAGTGAGTATAAGACTTCTCACAAGTCGTGCACTAGTACCTGCCATCGACCTTATCATGCTTAAAATACACCTTAGCTTTCCCAGAGTGAACCTCTTTCATATGTCTCTTTAAACTGGAATCAGTAGAGAAAAAATTTTAGCAGTCTTAGCATTCTAAAGTTTTAATCCTTTAAATCTGAAGCTGTTCCTTTTCTTCATCAACATCTTTTATTGATGTTTAAACTTCTATTTCAGCTTTCTCTTT
Organism: Oxytricha trifallax; assembly: GCA_000711775.1. Lineage (NCBI taxonomy): Eukaryota > Ciliophora > Spirotrichea > Sporadotrichida > Oxytrichidae > Oxytricha > Oxytricha trifallax. The sequence goes on from ARYC01001620.1 coordinate 13,912, forward strand.
CATGTTTTAAACCTATATAATAAAAACCTGTGCTTCAAATTCAAGAGCTCTTAGCTCTGCCTCCCTCTCAATATATATAACTTCTTGTTTCTTGGTTGAACCAAAGTTAAGCATTGATTGACCTGCTCCTAAAAGTGCCGCTCTACGATTTAAGTTGACCGCCATGTTTAAATTCAAATTTAAATTTCTATTATAAAGCTCTTAAAACCTCTATAGCTATAGCTGGACTATATAGGAGTTGCTACAGCATTAATGATGGTTTGATCTCAGCTCTTAGACTTCATATTTATACTCAGTTTATAACTATAATTTTTGTAATTTTGCACTTAATAATTTTGATTCTGGTACCAACTCAGATAAAGTTCAGGTTGGTACTGGTACCAATTAAGTTTTGAACCAGATTGGAACTTTTCCATTAAAACCTCACTGGATTAAATCTAGGTACAAATTAAGTTTTGGTACTATTAAATTGGTACCAATTAAACTTAAACGATTTTAGTACCGGTACTAATTAAATTTAAACAAATTTAGTACTAATTTAATGGAACTAAATTGATAAAAATGGAGCTCCATCTCTGAAGTTTGTTACAGCTTCTGCGAACCTTCTCCACGTATCTTTACAGGGTTGACCTCCTATAAGATGCCCATATTTAATAGTAAGATTTTAAAGGATAGGATCCAGAAGTCTATAAATTAAAACTTGAAATTCATTAATAGGAAGAGGAACAAAGATGGAATCATTCAATGAACAAATGAAAAGGGTTGAGGCTCAAGAAATGATATCAAGATTCAGAAGCAAGGAGGATCTCTATCGATACCTTACTTAGCATGGTAAAATAAATTGATGTTAATCAACGATGTATACAGTTGGTCTATTCCTTCCAACGATGGAAGGTACTAAAATATCATTCTTAAAAGCAATACTCTGCGAGGAGAAGAAAGCTTTTAAAAACATAGAAATCAAACTGATTGAAATACCTAACTACCCAGAGATTTCAGTCACAAATCTCTACGAGGATGCAATGAAAGATGATGAAGTGGTTATTTACCTTCCTAGCAAGAAGCAGCTCTCAAATAAGTTGCCTGAAAGAAACTTCTTCTTTGGTGTTCTTGGTACAATCAAAGAGGATTATTTGAGAGAAATTATAGAAGAAGCTCATAAGAAACGCTACTCTATTTCTCCTGAAGATTAAAAGAAGCAAGGAATACTAATAAGCGAGACGTGGCTAGCAGAGCTTAAGAAGCATCCTTATCTCTCTAGTAAGCTTTGATTTATAACTTTTTAGGGAAACCTGGAACTGGTATATTTCTAATGAAAGAGAATGCAAAGGTTAACAGAGAGAGAAAGTCTCAAACCATTCATTAAGTTAGCAAGAGACTTTATAATGAAGTTTAAAAGTCTGATGATATGAACATAGATGCTGGTGCTGGTACAAAGAGAAGAAACATGGGTCCTAGTAAAGCACCAGAGGAAGAAAAGAAAGAGAAGCCGAATCCATTTAAGAGTTCGTTTAATATGTGAAATAATTCATTCATTTAAGTCTAACACTTATTAATAAACATTCATTCTTCCTTTCCTTGCACATATCGTAGTCTAGTCTTTACCCACTCTCTTGCAACTACTCTGTATTAAGTCTACTATGTCGATTGGTAGATCATGCATTAGGTGATACAGCAAGAGTTTCTTGTAGTGAGTCTTAATCTAACTCGAATAGAATTCGATTCCATTAAATTGAGGACTGTAAGGAACGTTATACACAGGAGTTATCTTTAACTCTTCATAAGCTTTCTTAGATTCCTTAGTCTTATGAACTGAGAGGTTATCAACAAACAGGATGATCTCTTGATCGTTGTACTTATCTCTTAGCTTATGTAAGAACTCTATATACTGCTCTCGCTTAATAGAGCGAGGATGAATAACATAAGTTTCTAAGCCTGAATCTTCACTGATACCAGCCAAAATTGCGTGAGTGACAACCTTAACCTTTTAGTCATACACTTCTATATTATCGTACTTCTTGTACCAAGACTTATTAATAAAGGTGTTGAACGTAAACACAGCTTCATCAGCGTGTATGAACTTGATGTTATTATCAATAGACCTCTGCATTTAATCATATATATAGTTTAAATTATTACTATAAAATGGCAGAGTAAAGTCAATCACTCTCTTCACTCTATTGACAGTCTTGAAGGTAATACCATTCCTTCAATAAATATTTGCGATAGTCTATGGTGAGATACGCATGTCAGGAAACTTGCGATGAAACATCACAGCTCGCTAGTCAAGTGGGAAATGTGCCCAATACTTAAGAGTCTTAGAATCGCAGAGATATTCAATATGCTGCTAAGAGAACTTTTATTTTCTTACAGGATGTTATCAAGAACCAGAATTGAAATGCTAAACAGCTAACAAGCAGTGATACCTTACAGTCGAAGCACTCTTACACAATAGCTTTGCAATCGCACAATAATTCATCACTGGTTTGAGTTAGTCTATATTAATACTCGCACCATACCTAAGCTTAAGCAGTAAATCTAAATATTTCTCATCATAAATAGACCCCAAAAATCGCTAATTTCTATTTCTCATTTTGCAAACTGGCCTAATTTCTCTACTAACCCTAATAAAACCCCAACTTTACCCTACTAATCAAAGCACTTATAAACCTCATTAAGGGGTTTTGGGGTTTTGAATGCTATTAATACTTAAATCCCAAACTTAAATTGTCTAAAGATATTTAAAATTTATAGTATCTTTTTAAGATTCTAATTTTCTTTAGATTAATTGAAGGCATGTAGACATATTATTTTTTATGATAATATTTGACTCCACTTCTTATAATAAAGTTTTATCATTTTTATTATTAATTTTATTAATAATAAGGAAAATATGAAATACGCATTTAATAATCAAAATTTCATTAATAATATTTTAATTAAGATATTAAAGTAAAATGTTTAATAAATTTAGATATTTGCAGCAAATATCTAAATTTAACATTTGTAATTATATATATATAAAGAGAATCACATACTTTTAATATATTTATTTTATTAATAAGTTAAGATTTAGAACTTATAAAAATAATTAAGATATTACAAAATGAATTACAGCGAGTTTTTTACAAATATACCTAAAGAGTATTAAGGGAAATAGCCAGAGGAACCAACTTCTATATTTTATTGGCTTTGGGGTCAAACACATACCCCCCCTAATGTATACTTTTCTTATTTTAGTCTGATAGAGTTTTTGACGCTGAGTAATAGTAGCTAATGTACTATGTGCGATCGATCAATAGTTTTAGAATTATGACTCGAAATAAAGTTAATTTTTTATATATAAAATTAGAGTAAAATGATGAAAAATTTTCAATTTTTCATAAAATCTATTTTTATTTAAAAATGTCAATTCGGCTACTTATACACGAATTTAATAATTATTATTAATTTTATTAAGTTTATCAAGAAATATTATAATTAATATATTTCACATTTAATTTTTTTCAAAAAATATGAAATATATTAATTATAATATTTCTTGATAAACTTAATAAAATTAATAATAATTATTAAATTCGTGTATAAGTAGCCGAATTGACATTTTTAAATAAAAATAGATTTTATGAAAAATTGAAAATTTTTCATCATTTTACTCTAATTTTATATATAAAAAATTAACTTATTTCGAGTCATAATTCTAAAACTATTGATCGATCGCACATAGTACATTAGCTACTATTACTCAGCGTCAAAAACTCTATCAGACTAAAATAAGAAAAGTAAACATTAGGGGGGTATGTGTTTGACCCCATAGCCATTTTATTATTAAACTTTCCACTCTTACACTCCTTAATTTGAACAAGGAAATAAATATGATAAACATAGAAATGTTAGATGGTATGGAGATTTTAGGAGTAAACATTTCATGGGCCGATTATATTCGGATATTAAAAATGGGTTGACTAATAATGTTTAATTTAGAGGATAAGAGTATTTTGCGAAGAATTATAAAGGGAAAAAATTTACAATCGACTCAAACAAATTTGATTAATAAGAGCACAGTTTTAGAGGAATTTGTATATAAAAAAGAGATGCATGAAATAGATAAATGCATTCAAATAAATTACAAAGAAATAGATTTAATTAAGAAAGTTTTTGAAAAGATAAAGAAATTCTTAATTTCGATTGATTTATTGTAGCTAATTATGAGAATATTCGGAATAATATAAATAATGAACTTCAATTTATTTAATTATCATATATTATCTAATATTTTAATAAAAACAGTCTATGTTATTTAATTAAATGAAGAATAAAATGATTTATAAATTTAATATATAGCAGATTAGAACAAAATAGAATAGATAAGTATTTTAATAGCTTAATATATTACTAAAATGATTTATTCCAAAAAGTTTTTTAATTAAATACTAATGTATTTTGATAATCTCAATATATAGGAATATTTTTTAGAATTAATATATTTATAAAATTATTCTAGTTTGAAATTTATTTTTATAATTATAAACATTTTGGATTAATCAATCAGATTATTAAATACATTTTTGCATTTTTTTGCTTGAAAATGATAATTCTTGTATTTATATTTTGCAAATAAATTTCCTTTTGATTTAAGCATTATTTAAAATTTTTGATTTACAAAATAAAATTATAGTAAAAATGAAATAATTCTTTAAATTTTTTAATTTTTAAAAAATAATAAATTAATAAAACGCTTCAATATTTCTAATATTAATAGACTCCTTCATTTATAATTATAATTCTCTAAAGATAGTGTTCAAAAATTTGATAAACCCCTTTTGCTAATTTATTTTTTACAGAATCATTTTTTGTTTTATAAAATCAAGCTTATAAATTTTTTATGTTTAAATGAGTACGAACAAATTTAATCTCCAATCTAGAGCCAGAAATTTAATGCGGAGAGTAAAAAATCTAGATCTCTATGGCTAAACATTCTAACTTACATTCAAAGGAGAAAAGTAAGCTATATACAAAAATAACAAAGCATAATTTCTTAAATTACATTTCTTAAAATTTTTTTATATTGAAGATCGAAATTTATTTTCAAAATTATTTTATTTAAGTTAATTTTAAGTATTTTAGATTGACTTATACCTGATTTATTGAAAAAAACGATAAATATTTTAGAAATATAAACTTTAAGAAGATTTATAAATTAAATTAATTTTTTTCTTTTTTGTTTTTTTATATTTATATTGCTATATTTTACATTTCCAAATTCTCAAATAAATGAAAAAAATGAAACAGTTAAACAGAGCCTATTGATTGAATTATTTTTTTTAGATAGTATAAGACTTATTTTGGAGGACTAGTTTCAACCCTTTTACTTTTTTTTGTTTTAAATTAATTTTTTTAAATAAATTTATAAAATAATTAAAAGAAACAAATTAAAATTGCTTTTTTGCATACTCGGATTTACTCTTTATAAGTTAATAACATTGCTGAGTAATTATTATACCAAATATAATAAAAACTATATATAGATAAAGATGACAGCTTAACTAGCAAATCAATTTATAAATAAAATATATTCTTTTACATTATCGTATAAATTATTTATATTAATATTAATAGGAAGCAAAAATTCAATTATAATCCAAAACTATAACAACCCAGAGGTTGTTAATTTATCGTAATTAATTTTCTTGTTAAATATTTCTTAGAGAAGTGGGATTTGATGCAGCATTTCACCCCAAAAATATAACGTCTTTTTAAAATAATGATTATTTATATATAAATTATTAAAAGCATTTGGAACAAGCAAGACAATGACAAGTGACTATGGGGAGTTTCAAGTGTTTTTAGACACATAAACTCGAACTCTAAATTAGACAACAGGTTAGATTGGTATGTCAAATATCAAATAAAAATTAATGAAATATAAAAGGCATTAAAAAAGTTATAATAGTTGTTGCTTATTAAAATATCAATAAAGGCATTTTTAATTCTTTGTATTTTAGTTGTCCAACTTGTTTAATTAAAAAAGACAAAACTTATACTGAATTTATTGTATTTTGAGAATATCATAAAAAAGTATATACTTTTTAATATGATTTATTTTGTGCCCGAATAATTAGAGTTAGTTCAATGCGGGCAAGATTATTTTAACTACGAAGATAAAGTTGAATTGAGATTTTTATTTTATTTTAATCAATCATAAATAAACATAAAATTAATTAATATTTAAGGAAGTACCAACTTTTAAATGCATTAAAGATAAATCTAAGATGAATGTAGGTGGTACTTTTCAAAGATTAATTAATTAATCAATACATAAATACTAAAAAGAAATATTTAAATAATTCTATACAAAAATATATAAAGCAGTCTATACCAATAAGTAAGAGTCTTCTTAGTTCCATGCGTGAACAATACTTCAACTGCTAATATTTCAGCAAGTATTGTCTGCAAGTCTAAAGAGGAATAGAAAAAGTTCTTTGATTCAGTAGATTTTAAAATTATTAAAGCGGAATATAATATTAATAAACAAAAATTAAGAATTCATAAAAGTCAAGTTAAATAAAGTCTTTCTTGTGCATATTATTATGCATCTTAATGGCTTCTGATGAAGCTAGTCGAATTTTCTTAAAACTTAAAATATTCTCGATCATGATTTATGAATTCCAAGAATTATGTTAAGATGCTGTTGTAAAGAATTCGGTTTATCTTTAAAATACTAATCTGGCCTGACAACCTTTAAAATAATTGTCAGGCCTTACAATCTTTTAAATAATTGTCTGGCTAGGTAATTTTAGATATTATGTTCCAAAAGTAATTAAGAGATATAGAAAAGGATTTAGAACATTGTTCTAATTATCCCTATTAAATATAAAGGGTCCATCAATATCATATGAGATATTCAAATAGGCACCCTATAAAAGCCATTTGGACTTTATCTAAAACCAAAAGGAATTAACAATACTGAAAAGGAAACTAATAGTAAAAAATAAAAAAATAAGAAAAGCAATTATATTGAAAATCAAAAAAGTAAATTTTAAATAACTGATACTGATTATACTTAAAACCATTAAAAAAAAATGGGGGCCTGACAATTATTTAAAAGATTGTCAGGCGAAGAAAATAAATAAAATATAAATATTAACAAAAAATAAATATTAAAGCTAGAATATGCAATAATATTTAAAGGAAAGTACAACTTACTTGACTTGTATGAAATCATAAGATACTTATCTTTATATTTAGATATGAGAACAAGATATGTGTATAGATATTTTGACTAAAACGATTATGAAAATCCAATAAAAGGATACATCGAAGATAAAGTATTCTTGCCGCTTTAATATGAAATGAAAAAGGGAGTTGAAATCCATCTTAGGAAAAATACAGCTGTAATGAATGATAATCCTCTGCCCTTTTAATCAGCGAAAGAAGTTACATTCTAATGTTAATAAATTATATACTATATATTATAGCATTCATGTCTACAGAGTATCAATTGTTCTTTACTTCCGATCTTTATAGAAGAGGGTATTCGATAGGTCACATTAATTTTAGATTAGATAGACAGCAGGATATATACACTAGAAATGTTTACTCTTTTTCTACTCTCCTTGCTGATGTAGGAGGTATCTACAATACTTTGTTTGATTTTGGAATTAAAATAGGAATTATAGATTCACCTTAATTTCATATTTCAGATAACTATTAATTATTTTGTTCTTGTTTGGTCTGATTATTGCATCTTAATTTGGTGAGAAAATCTTCTATGCTAAAGCTATCAAAGAAATCTTCCAAACTTATTATATTTTATATATTTTCATATGACCCTTAAGAGCAATTAAAAGAGAAGAAAAAATCCCAGTCAGCTACCACAAGCCCAGCAACTCCAAGTAAAATATAATATATTATTATTTTTTTATTTCGTATATGAATTTTTAATTCCTTAATAATAATTTAAAGCGAGAACAGTTAGGCATCTACTCATTAGAAGCAGATAAATCACAAAAATCTAAATGAATCCTTAAAATCTAATGACGACTTGCTCTAAGCTAATAATATTTTAGGTAAAAATTTGAAGTAAAATCTCATGATAAATTCAAAAATTACTATCGGAAAAAATGACAATTAAAAATAATAAATTAGTAATTATCATTCTAAATTAATAATAATCATATAAATAAATTAAACATAATCAAATGCATTTATTTTATTAAACAATCGCAATTAAAACAATCTTTTAAACTAGAAATCTTCACAGAATGATAATCATAATAGATTTTTAATTTATTTTTGAGATACTATAAATTTCAAATAGTTTTAACTTAAAAAAATTAGTGCAAATAATTTATAAATAATTAAAATAATAGAAGCTATTCATTAATTCAAAGCACCTAAAAACCTATGAATTAAGTGATATCAATCAACCCTAAACTTGCTAAGAAAAACAGCGGAAGCAGTGAAAGAAATCAATTGAAGAATACTGGAGAGAAAAATGCATGGGATGATTAAAAACAAATATTATCATTTCTAAATTTAAATAATCATTAAAACTCAAGTTAATTATAGTCCTGGTCAAGGAGAAGTGTAAAAGTCTCCATGTTTGATTTTTAATATTTTTAAATATATGTTTTTTATTTATTCTTAACTTTTAAACATTAAAAACATTCATATATCAATTTATCTCTTAAAAAAGTCACCAGACAATCTTTTAAAAATATTGTACTCCGGACAATCATTCGTTAACATTGTCTGTCGACCCTAAAATTTAAGGATATTTTCCAAATGTAATATCGAGAATCAGACTTGGATATCGAACAGTATTCTATGTATCCCTACTTAATACAAAGGCTCCATTAAAATCATCAAAGATATTCTGAAAGGCACCCTATATATTCCAAAAGGAATATAATAAGATCTCTTTGGAACTTAAGAATTAAAAAGAGATTTCGATAATACAGTATAGCAATATTTTGGAATCTCCATTTTAATCAATTTTAAAATTTTTAAAAATTCTCAAAGTTAAAGATGCTTATTACTAACTAATTGTATTGCATGAGTTTGTTATAGGATTTAGTTTTAATATTTTTAACTTTTTTATATTATCCATAAATCAATCATTAAATTAAATTCAAAGATATATCATTAAATTATGAACTCTTCAGGCTTTAATTAACTTGATCTTTAATGAATGTAATTTTATTTTCTCAAGTAAGTTTAAGCGATAAATTGAAAAGTGTTAAAGGATTTTATTTATTTAATCATGCAATCATTAGAATAAATTGTATTTTATATATAGTTTATATATTTATATAGAACTTATTATTATTAATTAGATTATAATTAACATTAGATTAATTACATTTTACATCCAAAAATGATAAAATAGAACTTTTTATAAAATATTTAATGATAACTCTAACAATGATATATCATCACTTATTCATAAAACTAAGTTCTTAAAAAATAATGAAAACTCTGAAACTAAAGATTAAAAAATATAAGTAAACATATAAACTGAAATGTTTTGTTTTACAGTTAATATATATATTTGAAGATTTACAAGCAAATACTGGACTGATAAATTATAAAATATTACATTTATGAATAAATTTTTCAATTTTAAATATTCGATTATAAATTAAGATAAATAAAAGGTATTTTTTATCTATTTAATAATTTATTTTTTTTACAAGTGAAATTATTCTCTACTTAATTTATTTTAATGTCCTAAGTTTCTTTCTCAATTTCAATAATGTTTAATAAGGAAAAATCTTTAAAAATTTTTCAATAGATAATTAAAAAGTATTTTAAGAATTTAATTTGAAATTAAAGATTAAATTATAATTATTAGTTTAAAATAAAAAAAATAAAATAAAGAACATTAGATGATTCTTAAAATTTTAAGCTTTCTTAGATTTTATAAAATGTATTTAAAATCTTAAAAATTATAAGAAATATATATAATTATAATCATTTATTTTTAATTGTTTTATTATATAAATTGGTAATTTATCACTAAAAACAGAAAAATATGAAAAGAATTTACCTGACTTTTCAAAATAGATTAACTTTTATGTTTTTAAATCAAATTACTTTATTAATAATCTTTTTAGATTAATAAAAATATTTACAGATAGATAACATAGTAAGTGAAGTAGTCAAAAGAATGAATTTCACTTATTCTTTAAAAGACATCATCATGGAGATAGCCCTAAAATTCAAATGTAACAAAGATAAAACTCAAAAGAAAAGAGCAAAGACATTTGAAAAAGCAATCAAAATAATAATAATTAATTAAAAATTATTAAATTATTTAAATCAAGAAGCTCGATCATGAATTTGACGCAGTGAATTTAATGAAAACTATGAAATAAGTTCGACTAATGTCAAAAGTATTTATGAATGAAACCTAAAATTTACTTATGGGATTCCAGTAGAGATATGTCCTTGATATTAACAATGAAGGTAATGAGGGAGATTCCGATAGAATTATTTTAAAATTGTCATTATTATTATTATTATTAATAGTGAAGTTGACGTTCATTTAAAATGATAAAATTTATAGTTCATATTCAAAACCCCAAAACCCCTTAATGAGTTTTATATGTGTTTTTATTGATATGGGTAATGTTGGGGATTAGGGTTTTTTGAGGTTGATTTGAAATTTTTTTTTCTAATTTCATTGTATTTTTATTTTTTCTTTGACTAATTCTATATGATTCAATTTTTTACATCTATAGACTCTTGAGAAATTCATTTTATCAATTATTATATATGAAATTTTATGTTATCTTTAATTATCGATTTGATTTGTTTAGTTCTATCGAAATAGTGCAATTTCTTCAGAATTTCAAATTCCATAAATGAAGTTGCTTATTTCTATAGTTTACTAACTCCCAATATAGTTTTGTTATTTCTGGAGGTCCTTCAAGTTAAGTTTTAACTAAATTAGGAGCATAACTTATTTTTCTATTTTAAATTTAAGTGCTCCTAATATGGTTTTGAACTTTATTATTACATCCTAATTAAATCAAAACATTATTAGGAGGTCCTCCTAATTAAATTATTGATTAATTAGGTGCTATTTTAATGGAACTTATTGTCAAAAATGTAAATCCATAATTAAAACTTGATTACAACTTCAATATCTTTCTCCATAAAAGACATTTTAATTGACCTCATATAATAAACCTATATTTAATATGTGATTTATCTATTATTTCTTCTGGAGATACTTTATTTTAAGATTGAAATAAATCTTTGCTCATTTTTATCTCAATTTAATGGGTCAAATGGATAAAATTTTATCTTTAAAATCTCTCACTTCTCCATTATTTGGAATAATTTATTAATTTATGCCTGAAAATTTTGCTAGAACTTTTTGAAATAAGCACTATGAACAATTTTCTAACTCTATGTTATAGCATATATAAATTTAAATATTTCCTTAAAAAATTTGCAAACATATATCTATACAAAGGGTATGCAAGTAAAGTTCTCTCAAAAAATATTTTTTTAATTTTAAATCATCATGAAAATGATACTTCATAACTTAAATTAACCCTAATCCCCAACATTACCCATATCAATCAAAACACATATAAAACTCATTAAGGGGTTTTGGGGTTTTGATTGTTTAACTGTTAAATTTTATGATTGTAAAAACATTAAAGAAAATGAGAAGTGATAACAGGTTAGTTAGAGTATTAACTCTGGGAAGAATAAAGAAATAACTTACAAATTATCTTTCAGAAAAAGATAAAAATGTATAAGACCTTGATATAATTAATTATATTTATAATTTATTGATAAAAGACTCCTAATTGGTGTCTTTCCTAAAATGAAGATAATATAAACTTAATTTAGTTCATATATATTTAACTCAATTAATTTTATCTTAAAATTAAAGACTGGATCTAAATTCTAAAATAGAAATGCAAATGATTAAAACTCTAAATTAGACATTTAATTTGAATAGTTAAGCAAGAGATCTCAAGACCCATAACTTATTGCAAATTAACCACCATCGATTGAATATGAAGATAATTCAAGTGAAAAGTTATTATAAATGTGTTTTTTTATTATAAAAGTAAATGGAATATTAACAAATATACTAATATACTTAAAAGAATTATTTTTTAAAGCCGTCTTAACACAAGAGTGGTAAAGTTGCTTAATCTATAGATTTAATTTATTCATAAATTAATGTAAGTTATTAATTACTTATAAATAATAATAGAATAATTTTAAGATTATACTATGGACATAAGCGGTATCTAGACTCCATAGGATCACAATGAATCCCAAATATTTATAGACAATTAAATACAAGATGAAGAAAATCAATAAAATGCTTATACAACAATCAAATCCCTTGGTGGAGGGTAGATTCAATATTCTAAGGGGAATGAATCTAAATATTAGAATTAAAATTCTTCAATTCAGTATTAGGGGAATGATTTAAGCTTTGATGATCTCGCAAATTTCAATACTAATCAGGCAAACGTTAACTTGTGATCAGGAAATTATTTTTTTAAAAAAGTATATGATTATCACAATTACTTATAAAAGTGAAAGGCTCTACTTTTCATTGATCAATTAACATTTTCTTTTTTTATAATTTTAATTTCATTTTAGGTTCTTATAAATTAACACAAATAATTATACTTCAATCTAATGTTAAATTAAGTAAATTTCAAGAAAATACTAAGATAAAAATAATTTCAGTAAAATAAGGTATGATTAAGTTTTAAGAATTATATAATTATATCCCATTTAAATATATTTTAAATCAATCTTATCAATAAAATGAAACAGTAGAACAAAATCGGCATATTATCGAAATTTAAATTCATGATGAAATGAGTAAAAGATCTAGATCTCTATGGCTAAACTTTCCAATTGACTTTTAAAGGCGAAAAGTAAGATAAAAAACATTAGGAAAACATTAGCATTTTGTATTAAAATGCTAAAAAAATATGATAAAACTTCATATATTTTCATTTAAAAATATCAACTGTAAATATAGATAGTATCGGACATATTTTGGAGGGTTTATCTCTTCAATGCTTAAATTTAAAATATGAAAATTAAATTTTTTATAATAGAAATCTGCTTTTAGTTTCAATTATAGGATTTGCAATTTACCGATTAATTGCTCTTATAAGTAAAAGATTTTTGCAAAATTTATCAATATTATTAGATAAAGATGATAGCGTTACTATTTAATAAAAAAAATGAATATTATAATCATAAACTAGTTTGAATTCATCAATTGTTGAAAATTATGAAAACCCAGAATTATTAAACTTGACGTAATACATATAAATAATGTGGGAAGATATATTTATTTATAGATCTCTTGGTTTTGATGCAGCTTTCTCTACAAATATATAAAATAATTTTATGAACTATTTTAATATACATTTTAATATACAAGCATTCCCCTAACTAGAGAATATGGAGAAATTCAAGTATTTTTAGATACTTAACAAAGGAAATTAAATTAGTCAACTGGAAAGATAGGTAAATAAATCATGAATAACTTGAATTTAGTTGTAACTTTATTATATTTAATAAATCTGATTTTGATATGATATCTCTTATTATTTAAGTCATTAACTCTTGAATCTAAGTAGCTTGATCTATTATTATGTGGATTTGACAATTACAATTATCCAAACAAAGAAGAAATGAAATTTTATCAATTATTTATTATAATTCTTTTAATTTAATTTAAGGAAGTTGACACTTATTAATGCATAAAAGATAAGTCTTAGATGATAATTGGAGGGACCTTTTAAAGCTTTATTTATAATAAAATTGATCATAATTAAAATGGTTTTACTAAAATAATGCAATAAAAAATAAAAGTAAAAAGCACTGTGTTTCAGTACTTAAGAGTATTTTTAGTACCATGTTAAAATAGTAGCGCTGCAGTGTATTCAGATGGAACAAAATTAACTTGCAAATCAGTAGAAGATTAAAGGAAATACTTCAATAAAAAACCCTAAATGTATATTTTTAATTAAAAAATTTTAATATTTGCAAACTATTCAATATTTTTGAATATATTCATTATTATTTAAAGCACTCTATGTGTAATGAATATATGTTCTTTAATTACAAAACAAATAAAGACTTTAAAAACTACATAAATTCTATTATTAAAATAATTTGAGGTTTTGAATAGTGTAGATTAATTATATGACTCAATTAATTTTTTATAATTTATCTATCAATTAGTTAAAAGAAATAATAAATATTAATCTGTAAAATTTTATCAAAAATATTAACTAAAATACAATTACATTTAAATCTTTTGTTTGTAGGAAATATAATCATTTTATAGTTTAGTTCTTATCAGAATTTTTTAAAAACATTTTTCAGGAATTACTATTTTATAAAAATATCAAATTAAAAAATTTATTTTCCTATACTCCTGTTAATCAATGCATATCTGAAACAATTAATATAACTGTATTTGCTAATTAATATAATTATATATGTTCTTATTAAATGTTATAAAACTTTATTATATCCTACTTTTAATTTTATTAATGATTTAACTTATAAAATGATTAATTTTTTAATTGATACATATTATTTCTATAATATAGATTTCCGAATAAGATATGTTTACACATACTTTGACTCTGAAGACTTCAATTAGCCAATCAAGGCCTACCTCGAAGATAAATTATTCTTGCCACTTTAATATGGAGTAAAGAAAGGAGTAGAAATTCATCTCAAGAAAAATCACGTTGCATATTTAAAAAACTCACTTTTATTAATTATTGCTCTAAATGATAACATTCTTCCATTCTAGTCATCTAAAGACCTAACATTTAATTAATTAAAAATTAACAATGGGAATTAAATTAATTTTACAATCAAATTTATATCCACAGAGACATAGATATTTTTCTAAGCTGACATAAATAGGAAAGGCTTATCTTTTGCGCATATAAATTTAAGATTAGACAGACGACAAGATCTTTTTACTAGAAATGTATACTCAATTTCTTAATTGCTCTCTGATATAGGAGGTATCTATAATACTTTGTTATTAAAAATACTGGGTGAAGTTACCTGAACAAAGAAGGTAAATAACTGCCCCATAAATTAAAAAAATATTATGTTGATAATTTCTCAAATCCTTATAATCAATTATGATCTAATTATTAATAATATAGCATCCAATATCATTTTTACCTTGATAAAAATACCAAATTTTCATGAAAATTACATTAATTATTTATAAAAAAACAATTAGTCTATCATTGTTTTAATTAAATAATTTGATAATGAATAAAATATAAACCATTAAAATTATGAATTGAAAAAAAAGTTGTTTAGTATAGGGTTATGGAAATTTAAATTCGGATTTATTTGTGTCTAATATTTTTCATGCCAAAAAATATAAAATTGAATGTTGAGAGAAGGGCACTAACGAAGATGGTAGGACACTTCCTAGGGGAACATAACTGGGGCAGGAAACTTCCCCCCCAAAAACACATATTATATAATAAATTTATGTTCTTGATAGGATTTATATTGGCTTCCTAATTCAGTGAGAAGATATTCTATGCTAAAGCTATAAAAGAAATCTTTCAAACCTATGATTGCTAATATATTATTATTTCTATGACATGAAATAGAAAAGCACTCAAAAATCTTAAGATTCTTAAGAGTCTTAGGGACAAAAGAAAATAAGCATAAACATTGGCAAACTTATTATTATTTTCAATTTCTATATAAATAAACTAAGTAAGTCAGTTACTGCCACATCTCTTATTCAAATGAAGCAGGACACTGACTGAAATATGTATAATTCTTAAACTTAAACACCAAAACAATCTCAAAGTCATAAAAACTTTGATTTTATAAAACTAAATAATTTTAATAACTTTATAATCAATATAAATAATTAATCAAAAAAATTGAAAATTTATTTGAGATTATTTATATTATATTTAGGCTTAAAATCTATAGCCAACATTGGCTAGTTTTTGAAACCAAATCTAACAATTTAGAATATCTAAAGTCCTTAAAAAATCTTAAGGAATTTAACAAAATAAAGGCATTCCCTTGATAATAACGTTCATCAAGAAGGATCAGTTTATGCTGAGAAAGAACATCAATATAAAAATAGTTTATAAAAATGTTTTTAATTTTAAATTTTAATGGATTTGATTTCTTAATTTTTTGGTGTTTTGCAATAAATCCTGGCTAAATAAACTTTAATTTATTCAATAAATCATGATTAAAATTCTGTATAAATAAAAAAATGTATCAATAAATATCTTTGAAGCCTTAAATATTAAAAACGAATAGTTTTAATCATAAAATTTCTTAGAAAATAGATTCTTAGTAAATTCTGAAAAATAAGAAGAGCATGATAAAAATAAGCCCTAAACCAGACTCAATCAAGGAAGTTAATATAACTCTAATACAACCAAATTTGAATAACATGAAAATAAATTTATTATGCAATATTTGATATATATATATATAATCTAAAATATATAAATTTTTTTCCATTAAAAAATAACATTTCAATTTAAAACAAAATTATTTTAATAATATTAATTAATTAATTAACCGAGGAATTCATTTATACTAATAATTACTTTATTTACTTAATTTAAAATTAATTGATTTTATTAATTAATTATTATTTCGTAACTCAATTAAACTTAAATAATATAAAAAATCAAAAATTTGATAAAGATGAATGGGAAAACGAAGATTTTATTAATAAATTAAATTCTTTGATATAAAATATATTTTTAAAGTTAATTACTTAGCATTTAATAATACCACTCAAGATTTATAAAATAAAGTGATTGGCTTGAGTAAATTTGGTAAGAAAGATGTATTTTATTATAATTAAGTTCAATTCTAAATTTAAAAATGTTATTTTTTTGTATATAGATTAATTAAGAGATGTAAAGAAAGTTGTAAATTCTTCTCATGAATAATATGAAGAGCAAGAAGATTTATAAATATGTTATAATTAATCTATAAAGTTTTTAATAATTAAGAATTAGATAAAAGCAATGCCTCTATTGTTGCACTTAACTCTATACGGAAAGTGGATTAGCCAAATAAAGATACTATATCAGAGGCAGAATCTGCTCATGCTTCGTTGATATTTTATATAATTTATTTTTAAAGTGATATAAAAGCTAATTAATCTTAACCTCAAAACGTATGATTACTTATTTAGTTTTTATGAGACAAAACTTATTCTTTTAAATTTAATTAAAGAATAATAAAAATGACATTAATTAAGGGAATATATTGATACAGTAATTATAAATTTCTACAGTCTGGAAAAGCTATCTAAATTGAAATAATATAGGTAAGTAAAATATAGTTTAGTAAAATTTAACTAATAAATTTTATTTGCTTTAATTTTCAATTTTCATTTTATTATAATAATAACAAACAGATTTGTAAAATTTAAATACATTCAGTTATTATACAAATACCCATTAAAGTTAAAAAACAGTTTATTCGAAAAAATAAGTTAATATCTACTTATTTCTTAAATGTCCACTTATATGATAAGTTAAATAGGAATTAGAAAATATAAGAATAAATTACTATTTATTTTTTATAATCATACAAACCAAAGAAAATTTGAAATCAGAAAGGAGTTTTGAATGAAATAATGAGCCGAATGAATTTCAAATATACTTTCAAGGATATTTTATTAGAAACAATCTTAAAGTGTAAGTGTAAACAAGATAAGCAGCAATTGAGAAAGAAAAAGATGTTTTACAAAGCTATTAGAAAAATAGATCACGAATTTGATGCAGTGAATTTAATGAAAACTATGAAATAAGTTCGGCTAATGTAAAAAGTTATTATGAACTAAACTCAGAACTTACTTATGGGATTCTAGTACAAATATGTGCTTGACCCCAATCAAAATGAGGTAGTTTAGAATGACTCAGATAGCGACGTGGACGTTTAATTAATTCATATTTATATTTTAGTTTGAATAAATTTCCTCAATTATAAATTGTTAAAACTATCAAAAAGATGAGAAGTGGAAATAACTTAGTAAGAATATTCACATCAGGGAAGATTAAAAAGCAGCTAATGTAATATCTTGATGATTAAGGAGATGAAGTTAAAGATATAGATAAGTTTAATTATATTTATAACTTTTATGAAAGCGCCTTCTAAATGGTATATTCCCTATATCTCACAAGGAAAAGATGAGGTGAATAATTTTTGAAGTTTATAATTTAATATCAAGTGTATCTAAACATAGATTATACCATTTTGAGATTAGTAGTTTCTTATATTTATTCAAAATTAAGAAGGAAAATAAAAATTTCTAACTTTAAAAAAATGATTTTTTTAGAAAAATATTAAGATTAGAAATTATTTGGTTTTTTTTAAGTATTAATGTACAATTCTTTTTCCATTTTAAATTTGTTAATAAGATATTAAATTTTTGCATAAATAACATAATTATATCTAGATAAATATCTTAGCAATTATCATAATATTTATCAAAATTATAAATCATTTAAATTAATTTTAGTACCCCAAAAAGATAAAATAATAAGAAGGTTTAAAGAAACAAAAAACTCTTTCAAATTTAAATGATAATTACGAGACCAAACATCCAACTCAACACCATCATGATTTAATGTCTAGATTCTCAGGGTCTTAAATATCCCTTTAAGATCGAGAAATTCATTTTCCAGATATATTAATTAGATATTATAATTCTTTTATAAGTTTAACTAGATAGGTTGGATTCTGAAGCTAAAAAGTAGAAATTAAAAAATGAAACGATCATAATATTATTAATTTTAATTATTATTAACAATGAATTACTTTAGTGTGAAAGACATTTTATAATATAATATTAAGTGTTTTCAACTTTTTTTTAATCCTTAAAAATCTTATCTTATCAATGAAAAATAAGAATTATGGAATTTTTTAAATACCGTATTTTCAATTTATTTATAAAACGTATAATTTATTTAATAGAATTAAGGCTCCTACATATTTGAAAGCTTTATCAATTTTTAATTTTAATACTCAAAAATTATTTCTTTTCAATAATTTTATATGCTGTATTATGCAAAGAAATAAGATTGATACGATATTTTATATTTATTATAAATTAAGAATATTATTAAAAGACATTCAAAATGATATTAATTCTTCAATTTAAGAAAATGATTAAACCAAACATGTTAAAATAGTAGATTAAGAAATTCAAATAGGTGAATATCAGTATTTTTAAAGTTTAATTTTATTTAAATAATAAAATAGTTTGTTTTTAATTATAATATCAATCACAGATTTTGAGTGCACAATTCAATTCAAATAATGACCAAGCAATAAAACATGATATAAGATATAAGGGGATATACTCACCTTAATATATTCGCTCTCTCGACAATAGTTTGATCAATGACAAATTCGAGAACTATTACTGAAACTTAAACTTATAATATCGAATCTTAATTATATATTTTTAATTTAAATAAATTCAAAATATTTTACTTTTATGAAAGTTAATTTGTAATTGTCTTTTAAAGTAGAAATTATCTTATTACAAAAAGAAGTAGAATTAAAATACAAAATAGCTATTCTAAATTTGCTTGAAATTACACTAAATTATAAATTTAAGCTTGAAAGTAATTTCGTTTTTAATTAGAGATTTTTTACAAATTTAATTCTGAAATTGATTAATTACAAAGAGAACTTAAATTTATACTTATTTTGACTACTTAATCAATTATTAAATTATATAATTCATTTAATATTTATAAAAAGGACTAAATGATAAACTTAATAAAATTGAATTTCTTAAAATAAAATGTATTCTATTAGTTTAAGTTAAAAATTTCAAAGCCCAAACAGTGACTAAAATAACATTTTATTAAATGATTTAAAAAAATTTATATTGGATCTTTTTATAAATGACTATAATCGAAAAATAGGAATTACTAAAAATAGTATAAATAATAGGAACAGGAAATGCCTCAAATACTTTAGAAACATTGATATGTATGGCCAGACTTTCCAACTCACTTTCAAGGGAGACAAGTAAACTCTCATTAAAAATAATAATTAAAGATATTTCATTAATTGAAATTGTTTTAGGTGAACTGTCTAATTATTAAATCTAATATAGGTAGTATAAGACTAAACTAGGTGGATTAATATCCACCATCGTGCTATTTTCAATCATTGGATTTGCTATATACAAGATCAATATTCATAAATTTTATAAGACACAATGTTTATATAGTTAGATATTTTAAAGATTTTAATATTCAATATGATTTTTATTGAAAAAATTTCACATTCAGGATTGTTAACGACTTCTATTAGAAAGCTGTTTAATTCTTATCAGAAAGTGCTGCTATATAGCATAAACTCATAACCCCTATATAAAGTTGATTTAATTTGTGTTTTCAAAAGGATGTATTAATGCTATTGATTATTTTCTATTAATGATTTGCGGCAAGATGTAGTCTCATAAACAATTTGCGGATGCAAATCCATTTTTAAGTATATGAAAATTTTTTTAAAAAAAAGATAAAGAGAAAATTTTAAGAAATGTTTAGAGTTTAAGTTAATAAGTATAGTTATTAGTATATTAAGTATTATTAATAAAAAATGGTT
Source organism: Oxytricha trifallax (assembly GCA_000711775.1). NCBI lineage: Eukaryota > Ciliophora > Spirotrichea > Sporadotrichida > Oxytrichidae > Oxytricha > Oxytricha trifallax. The sequence continues at coordinate 34,585 of ARYC01001620.1, forward strand.
ATATTTAAAATCTCATAGATTATGATGAGTAAGTAGAAGATACATCTAATATGATTTTAATCTTTTATTTATGTTTAGAAAAATTGGATAGTAAAACAAGTAGAAATACCATAATTTAATAGCAATATTATGATCCTGAGATTATCTCACTTAGGTATGTACAATATAGAATTACTAAAGTTTTTAAGTTAAATATTTAAACTACGTCATTGAAGTATATATTATCAGACCTAATTAATTTGAAATATTATATTAAAATTTATGGTAAAGTTTTCTTGTAAATCTTCAATTATTTCATATTAGTGACAATGGATTTGATATCGCATTTACTACATCACAGCCTCTATATCCAAATTATATTTTAAAATATGAAATTACAATATTATAATAGTGTGTATTTATATAAATTTAATTATGGAGAAATACAAGTGTATTTTGATAATCAAACAAGGGTGTATGATGAAGCAACTTAAAAAATTGGTAAAGTATATTTGAGTTTATAACTTAATAATTTATTTAACATCGTTTAGTTACCACTATGATCCCTACAAGATTATCATAAATTTTTATATATAAATTATAAATTTGAAATAATTACATTTTTACTCTATTAGATTAGAACTAAATAAATGTGGACTTAATGGATTTTAAAATTTATTCTATATTTTATTTTTTATTTTTGTACGATGACCTCACAGAAGTAAAATTCAAAGGAATTGACAATTATATGTGCATTAAAGACAAATCTTACTTGAAAACTGGAGGGGCATTTCAAAGCAATAAATATTAATATGTAAGGGTTTACCTTGTACCATGCCAGAATTTAACTTTTTGGGGGGAAATTTCTTAACCAATTATATGATAAATAAAATTTTATAAATTTTCCGGGCAGAAAACTGTTTTAAGTAAAAAATATAATTCTGAGCAAATTTCAACTAATTTAAGAATTAACTTTCTTGTTAAAAGCAATTAATATTTTAATAATCATTTTTTCTACATTTATTTTTCATTTTATCATAATGAATTATTTAATTTTGATGTACTACGTGTAAATAAGATTAAAAAAACATGATTAATACATTTAATTTTAATGCTTTTTAAGTTTTTGAGATTAATCCAAATAATTTAATTTCATAATTCTTCCTTCAATTACACTTTTAAAGTATACTTTAAAATATTATTAGCAAATATAGATTTTTTATTTCTATAAAACTTTTAATGGATAATTATAAATGAAATAGGTAACTAAAAAGGCCATAAACCTCCCCTCCTCTTTTAACTTTTATACCCACCGAGAATGCTTTTTTTAAATAATAATTAATATAATTTTTATGCTTCGAGTTGTGTTTCAATAGAAGATCAAGCTAATTTATAGGGATGATTATATTTTAATTTTATGTATTCATTTAGTTTATTAATAAACAAATCCATTAACTAAGTTTTTCAATTCTATTGATTTCCAAACCAGATATGTAAACTAGTTCTTTGATTCGCGAGATTTCGATAAGCCAATAAAATCATACATCGAAGATAGGCTATATTTTCCACTTGAATTTCATACAAAGAAAGGAGCTGACATGTTTATCAAAAGAAACATTGCAATTCTTCAAGATAGCTTTTTAAAAAGTATATTATTCATTTATTACTAAAATATTTAGCTTACTCCCCTTTGACCCCATATAGAACTTAACCTTTTTATAAACAGAAAAAATAAGCTACTTCACTGCAGATAAAATGCGAAGAGGCTACTCAATTTTGCACTTAAACATCAGATTAGACTTCCAGTTTGATATTTATGAGAGATCAATTTATTCATTCTCAAGTCTACTCTCTGATATTGGAGGTATCTACAATGCTCTATTTTTGTTTGGATTCATACTTGCGACTCATGCTGCCTCGAAAGTATTTTATTCCAGACTCATTAAAGAAATCTATTAAGCTGCCGAGTCGAGGTAAACCTTAATTTTTAATATTTTAGAGACATTCTATACATTAATACCAGGTATAAAATTATTTCAGTTTAAGAAAGCGAAAGAAAAATGTCCAAGAAAATGCTTGACCAAAAACTAAATTCTAAATTGTTTGATCTGAGTTAATCATCGAGATAGCTCAACTAAAAAGAAAGTAGCGAGAGAAAATTGGAAAATAATGTTAGCGTTGAAGATCTTGATAAAAGTAGCAATATAAGCTTTTCATTAATTAAGAATATAAGAAAGAACTCCAAAAATAAGGTTTCTGATTCAATTTTCAGAATAGATTCTAACTAATTGAACTTAAAATAATTCTAAAATACAAATTAAAGTGATTGTAATTAAAATATGATTTTTATAAAAAATTATTTCTTATGTTAAAAAAAGACATATTTAGCTTGAGTCTAGAAAAAATAAGAATTCTAAGTAACTAATTTGTTTTAATGTAACTTTTTATTTTATCGTCATACTTTTTCTAGAAATGATGTTCATTTCTGTAATAAATAAATTATTTTTGAAATACTTATCAATATGCTTTATATTTAAGTTTTAAATATATCCACAAATTTACCTAGTCTATAATTATTTTTTTAACTTAGGCTCAGAAATTCAAATTGAAAATAGCTTAATAAATGATTTAGATAGTTAAAAAAGAGATTTCATTCCCACTCAATAAAACAATGTTGAAACTGAAGAAAAGAAAGAATTAAAGAAGTCTAATATAGATAAGATGTTATTTGAAATTTAGAGCAGGATGAACTTCAAATATAGCTTTTGTGATATAATGCGTTCAGTTTTTTGTTGTGGCAAAAGCATTTTAAGTAATAAGTCTAATAACTAGAGAAGGCATTTATTATACAAGAAAGCTACCAAAAAGATTTTACTGTTTGTATTTTAACTTATGAGATCAAAATATTAAGTTAATATAAGTTGTGTTTAAAGTAGAGAGGTAGGGATCATTTTTAATATTTTAAAATAGAGGTTTTTCAACAATTATGCAAACTAATTTTTAGGGAATTAATAGGTCTATTGTATTGAATAAAAAACCGGAATCATTTGAGAGTTAGTACACTTTTAAGTAGATTCATGAAGGCCTACCAATTGATGATCTACTTCGCATTGATTTAAGTTTTAGGTAAAGAAGTAAATAGAATGTGGCACTCAATCTATTAAAGTGAGAAAAAGAGCTCAGATGAAATCAAAGATATGATTTATTCTCCTGCACATCTAGGATTTCAAAGCTGACACAACGAAAAGATATTGACTATATTTTCAATAGTTGTAAGACTGCGCTTTATTAAATTTTACCATAATTAATTCCTCCTTAACTAAGTAAGCTCTACTATTTACATATCTCAAAATTTCGGCTTATTAAATTTAGTCGATATTGTTTGGGTTAATAAAAAAGAGAATTATTTCTTAAATTTTTGTCTTTTTTACTGACATTTCAAGACTAAATAACTGAGTTATATTATTTTAAATATATTTCAGAATACTCTTTAACTAACACTTATGAGATTAACAAGGAATTTGATGCAGTTAATCTTTTGAAAATTATGAAGCAAGTCAAACTAATTTCTTAACTTATTCTTAATCCAACTCAAAAAGTTTTAATGGGATTCTAGAAAAAGTATGTTTTGGATTCTGAGGTCAGTTCTGACTCTGATATTGATGAAAAAGAAGTTTAAGGAACAATAAAAAAGTTGAGAAGCGAAAATATTTATTATATAGTGATTATTTCTAAAATTTAATTAAATCCATTTGTTAAACTTGTAACTATGGGATAACTAAAGCAAACATTGAAAAATTATACTAATAGCTCTGCTAGAAATGTCAATACAATTGATAAGAGGCTTTTATATGGAATTTTACACAAAAAGTACAGCAAAAGAAAGCAAATTATAGAGAAAAAAGAATCTAAGCGATTAGAATTGAACGATATAATGACATCAATAGTAGCTAGTCCTGTTAATGAATAAGAAACTCAATATAAGTATTTTAATCGATCTAAATCTAGTCTTATAAAATAAAAGAATAAACACAAAATTGCCATATTGGAAAACACAAGAAGTTTGTCAAGAGATAATGTATTGGAATTTTCTTCATTTAGAAAGATATTTAATTTAATTTTTTATTAAGCCTTTGAAATCTACTAAGAAGGTATTTGCTAAAGATATATTAAATTGATAATTTTGATAAAATTCTACATTTTAAGTGTTTTATCTACCTTCAAACCGATCACAAATAAAAAATCGAAAACTTAATCATTATTAAAATCACTAATAATTCTTACTAAATATTTAATTTTTAACAGTTTATTTATACAAAAGCGCTTTTATTTCATCTCTTCTTCTATTACTTTTTTATTCATGATTAATTTTCAAGAAATCCAATGTACTCCTCCCTCTTGAATCTTTTATATTAATATTTGCTCCAAACTATAGTAAAACCCTAACTTTATCAACTTTACCAAGGAGACAAGCTTCTTAAATCATTGTCATACCCTTATGCTACTCATATTAAGGATCATCATATTAATAGAAAACATCTGGATCCGCACCTAATCTCAATAAAAACTGCATCTTTTTTACATCATTTTCATCTGATGCTCTTTAGAGTGAGGTTTTATTGGATGCATCTATTTCATCAATGTTTAAACCTCCTTTCTTAACTAAAAACTCCAAGAATTTAATGTGATTTGAAGAGAGGAGATCAAAACACTATGAAAATGAAAGAGTTTCAACTGAGGCACCGAATTTTATATAGAGATCTGCTAAATCTTACATAGGACAACACATTATAATTGGAAGTGTATCAAAATCCATGTTACTTATAGGTTCATTAATATACTTATAAATCATAGCAGGATTAAACTTCTTAGATTCAGCAATTCTAATGAAAAGCTCTGGGTTTTTCCTCTCAGCTATTTTATGAAAAATGTTTTTGCCCTCTTCATCAACATAATGAAAATCGATAGGATCTAACTTTGGCCAACTTAATATTTCCTTCAAGATAAAAGCATTGTTTTAATCAACAGCTATTTAAACTATAGAGGGAGTGTTTGGCTATCTCCAATTTACATCACCGCCTTTTAGAGCTAAATATTTTGCTATTTAGAACTTCATTCTCTTAATACATTCAATTATAGGGTTTGCTTTACAACAATAGACAATCTTTGAATTGCCAATTACATGCAATACTTGAATTATTTAAAGTTGTTGCTCTTCATATTAATCAGTAAAATCATTTAGGTTTTTAGGCATTTTTGTACATAATTTGCAAAGTGGAGTCAAGTTGTCTTGATTTTATAAATTAACATTACAACCATTCTCAATAAGCTTTTCTACAAGTATTTTCTCTTTTAATGCATGAAATATTGGATATGGTCTTGAAGGGGAGAAGGATTAAATGTAGAGATTGGAATCTCCTTTATATTTCAACAAGAGATCAAGACATATAACATGATCAATCTCTTAAGTTTACTCATATATTTTCCAAATATCAATTCCAATCATTTCTTCATGAGTGATCTTATGCCTGTGTTTTCTATTTAGACACAGTACTATTGGAGGGCAGAAATTATCAATCTAAACATAAATTGTAAAACATGAATGTTTATCTTACAATAGCTTAGATACTTTCCTCTTGATTTCCATTAGGATTAGCCCCTTTCTCTAGTAAATATTCAACTATTTTGTACAGACCAAGAGCGCAAGCTAATTGCAACGGAGATCTCTTTTTAATAATGTTTTCCATTTTACTCACCATAAATTCGTTATCATCTTTCTGCCTCTTTCTAATCTCTAACCCTTACTCAATATTAATATTTATTAATTCTTCAAAGAGTATTTTTAAAGTTTCTAGTGAGCCTGTAGCTACTGCAATATAAAGAGGTGATACAAATCTTTGTTCTTTAGTTTGAGTGAATGGAAAGGGCTTATTATACTACAAATCTTTAAAGTCTCTTATAATTTTAGTTTCTTCTGAAAGCTTAAATAACTTTTGCATTTCTATTTTATCAGCACATGACAGATATCCCCACAGTATTTCTATAAATTATAAATATAAAAATATTAATTTACATTTAAAATCATCAATCGAAAAAGGAGATTTCTGTTACTAATTTGTTCTGGAGAAAACTTCATTCTTTTACTTTTAAATTGCCTCAAATTTGGGAAGTTTCTTTGGTAATGTCTACTCCTCAACCTTTTAATTGCTTTACGCATCAATTAGAGTAGGCTTAGATGAATTATTATTTTAAAACACAATCTGCATGCCAGCACCTCCAGGTATTGATCTTTTCTTAAATGAGGTACCTTCGATTTCTTACTTAATAGCTAATCTCTAAATCAATCTTTGCGGTTTTTTATCAAATATAGGCTGCTCATCGAACTAATATACACCAAATTGCTTCTAGATTTTTCCATCATTTTAGGAGCCTATTTTAAAGTTGTAAATAGTGGTAAAAAAACTACTTACCATATAGTATAGCATATTAATTTTGTACTTGACCCTAGTCTTACTCTAGTATTTTGAAATAGTCTTGATTATTCATTTTGATATTTCTTGGCGTCTCATGAATTTCATTGTTAGGTATGGGTGCTTTTAGAAAAGAATTTGTCATTTGCATTACTGAGCTGCTCTAAGAATTGAATAAATAGGGGTCATCTTGAGAGTTTGCTACTAAATGATGATCGGGTGGTAATTTGAACTCGAATGATTCAAAACCCCAAAACCCCTGAAGTTGTTTGATTGAGTTTTTGATTGATGAAAGTCGACTATTAACGCATACTTTATTAGGGTTTTAATAGGGTTTATGTAGGGGTTTAGGGTTATAATGTAATATAAATTAGTGTGTAATGCAAGTGTTTTATTTTTATTATTCACTCAAACAGTACTTTAGCATCATGAGGCAGCTTTCTAAACTTTATCTCTCCTATCCAACTTACAATTTAGTCTATTGTATGGTCAGCTCTGTGATTAGGCTTAATAATTATCTACTCAGCCATGTCTTTCATTCTACCTTTTATCTTATTCTAGTCTAGATATTGCTGTATTCTCTGTTTTGAATCTTTCTCTCTTTTGCAGCTATAGTAATCATTTCTTGCCATATCGCATTCACAAATAATTGCTGCTAGAGCCCATATATCCCACTTAATATCACCATCTCTCCAGTCCTCTCTTTCTGGAAAGTATCCAGGAGTACCATACACGTTGCCAAGTCCTGAAGCTTCAACTCTCTATGATCTATTGAAATCTATTATTACTACTCTGAGAGGTGAAAAGTCAAGCATTATATTCTCAGGCTTCAAATCTCTATGAACATATCCAAGAGTGTGCAGCTCCTCAATGCCTTTGCAAACATTTGTAAGAATAAGAGGTAACTACTTTGGTGACCTTTAATCTTAAATGTAGTCTCTTAATGTCATTTAATATAGAGGAAGACGAAAAGCTACATGATCTTGAGCAAGCTGAATAGCATCGAGCATTATTATAAATCTGCACTAACTATCTCTTGACTTCGTAAGTGCTTGGTATTCATTTACGAATTCCATTTGATACTTGTCATCGCATTTGAAGTAGTTGAACGGATATATCTTGTATGCGAACTACTTATCTGTTATGACTTTCTTCTCAAATTTATCCTCAAGGATAAGATAACTTTCTTTACACTCTTTAAGGTCAATTATATTCAATATTGGAAGTTTAAGTGCATGCATCTAAAGAGTGATTTTTACTATCTCTGTGGCTGGGAGGTTTCTTACTGCTTTAATAAGTTAATTTTCTTTCTTTACTCTTTTTTCCAAAGTTTCTAAAGGGTCTCTTGGCTTTCTTTTTTAAAGGAAGACCTCACCAGTCTCTGGATCTATTACTTCAAACTTCTTGCCATGATGGTATTATAGATGAACTTTTAGATCTCTTGAATGATTGTATTATTTATTGCAGTAAGGGCAGAAATATTTTCCATCTATCTTATCATGCTTAAGATAGAGCTTGGGCTTGTTAGAATGCTGCTCTAAGATATGACGCTTAAGAGCAGATTTATAAGTGAAGTTCTTTTCACACTCCTCACATAAATGTAATGCTTTTATTTCTTTTTTCTCTTCCTCCTCTTCAACCATTTTCATTGGAACTTCGCATTAAATTTCTTAGCTCTGCATTTCTATTTAACAACTGAATTGCTATTCAAAGTCTGATACCTAAAGTTAAAAAATTTCAGGTTCGTACTAGGTTGAGGCATCGCAAGTCTCAATTTTCTTTTGATTCATGAAAGAAAGTATTTGCTGGCTAATGCCAAGCAATGCCGCTTTTCTAAGTAAGTTACCGCTCATTTTATAAATACTATTAATAATTATACAAGCTATTTAAATTCTACCTTTATACAAGAGTAAGAGCATATTCTCAAAGGTTTAGAGAGGTTTAATGAGAACAGAGTACGAGACATTAGTTTTATATTTCTTAGATTTAGTGATAATTTATAAACTAATTCATCCATTTTATTCATTAAAATGCACCTAAATGTGTTTTGTGAAGTTAGGTGGTGCTCCTAAAGCTGTTCTTGTAAATTTAGGAGGGGAGATTTTAAAATTTAATTTTTTTAATGTACCTCCTAATACGGTTTTGAACTTTAATATAACCACCTAATTAAGTTTTAAATAAATTAGGAGCACCACCTAATTAAATTAATTATTATTAGGAGCAATTTAATGGAGAAAGTTTGATAAAAATGGAAGTCAAACTTTGAAACTTGGAGAAAGTTCTTCCATCTTTCTCTTACTATCTTATTCAGGTTGACCTCCAATTGGATCTCTCTATTTAGTAGTAAAATTTTAGTAAGTTTAGAATGGATATCCATAATTTTAAATTTCATAAACATTTATAGAAAGTGGAAGCAAGATGGAGTCTATGAATGATGCAATGAAGAGAATACAATCTCAAGAATTGATAGGAATATTTCGAAGTAAGGAGGACCTCTATAGATATTTGGTATAGCAAGGTAAGCTTTTATCAAATACTAATATATTAACCATAGTTGGATTGTTCTTGCCAACTCAGGAAGGAACAAAAATATCATTCTTAAAAGCCTTACTAAGTGAAGAGAAAAAAGCTTTTAAGACCAATGAAATAAAGATGATTGAGATACCTAACTACCCTGAAATCTCAGTGACAAATCTCTATGATGATGCGATGAGTGATCCAGATGTTGCTCTGTACCTACCATCAAAGTTACAACTCTCAAATAAGTTACCAGAGAGAAACTTCTTCTTTGGAGTTCTTGGAACTCTTAAACCAGAGTACTTAAGTGAAGTAATTTAAGAAGCTCATAAGAAACGCTACAGCATCTCTCCTGAAGAGAAAGAGAAGCAGGGGATCAAAATCAGTGACTCATGGCTGTAGGAACTGCAGAAGCATCCATTCATCTCATGTAAGCATAGACTTCTAACTTTATAGAAAAACCTGGTACTGCTATATATTTGATGAAAGAGCGCAGCAAATTAAACAGAGAGAGAAAGTCTCAAGTAAAACATGAATTGAGTAAGAGGCTCTTCAAAGATTTATAAAAGCCTGAAGAGATGAACATAGATGCAGGAGCTGGCACTAAGAGAAGAAACATGGGCCCAAGCAAGCCTTAAGAGGAAGAAAAGAAAGAGAAGCCAAATCCCTTTACGGGCAAATTTAATATGTGAACTTATTCATTCGTTTAAATCTAAAACTTATTTATAAACACAAAATCTCCCTTCTCTTGCGCATACTTTTGCTTTATCATCGCTGACTCTTTTAGCAGCACTCTTAATAAAATCTACTGTATCTATCTTCAGATCGTGTATCAGATGATAGAGCAGAAGTTTCTTGTAGTGGCCTTTTAATAGGCCCCAATATAGTTCAATTCCATTGAATTGAGGGCTATAAGGAACATTAAATACAGGTGTTATGTTTAGCCTTTCATATTCTCTCCTTGAGTCTTTAGTTTTATGAACTGATAAGTTATCAACAAACAGGATAATTTCTTATTCAGCATACTTATCTCTTAGCTATTGCAAAAATTTAATATATTATTCAGTCTTAATAGAGCGAGGGTGGATAACATAAGTCTCAAGCCCACTATCTTCACTGATTCCACCAAGGATTGCATGAGTTTATACCTTAACCTTTTGATCATAAACTTCTATGTTGCTGTACCTCTTATACCAAGACCTCGATATGAAGGTATTAAACGTGAATACTGCCTCATCAGCATGTATGAACTTTATATTATGCTCTTAAGCCCTCTGCATTTAATCGAATATATAATTTAAATAATCCTTATAAAATGGAACATTAAAATCGATCACTCTCTTAATGCGATTGACTGTCTTGTAAGATATACCTTTCTTTTTATAGATATTAGCTATGGATTATGCAGAGATGTGTAGCTCAGGAAATTGGCGATGAAACATCACAGCCCTCTAGGCCAGAGAGAAATGAGCCCAGTATTTTAGAGTCTTATCATTAAAAAGATAATCGATATGATGCTACTAGAATTTTAAAGGTCTTTTAGGCTTAAATTAAGATGCTATCTCTTTAAATTCAATGCTAATAGACAGTGTGACCTAACAGTACCAGGAGATTTATGGAGCAGTCTTGCAATAGATGTGTAATTTAGAATAGGTCTGAGTTGATAACTATAATCATTACATCCATAACGCAACTTAAACAATAAATCTATATACTCACTGTCATAAACTGACCCCAAACCTCGCATATAATCACTTAAATTACTAATATTTAAACATTAAACCCCTACATAAACCCTATTAAAACCCTAATAAGTATGCGTTAATAGTCTACTTTCATCAATCAAAAACTCAATCAAACAACTTCAGGGGTTTTGGGGTTTTGGATTCCCTCTTCTTGAATTTGGGTTGGTCTAGAGAAGAGTCTATTACAGAGTTATAATTCAAAAGAATTTAATTAAATCAAATGAATTACTATAATGACCACCTTATAAATCAAGCTTTCCCCTTGTCTTTTGTAAGGCGGAATGTCATTTTTATTTTCTGTCAACTTTGATTCTTAATCGGTTTATGCCTTCCTAAACACCATAGTTTTGTTCAAATTATTAAGCATCCTATCTTAAGCTACATCTTACTGTTTTATGTACTATTCGATTGGAACATCTATTTTAAGCTCTTCCTCGTCTTCGCTTTTCATTAATTTTAGTTTCAAACTTGGCAATCCTTAGTCTTTAAACTCATGATTCTTTGCAGCTATACTTTGAAGCTTCTTTTTATTTAATGAATGAAAAGATTGCTCCAGGTCTTCATCCTCTTCTTTAATTAAAGTGAACCTTCTTTTAAAAGTAGGCTGATGATTGATTTATTAGTTAGGGCTTTAGCCATCCTAAACTGTTTTATCATCGTTTTATGAAAAAGTGCTGGCTGTGTTGAAAGTGTTGCCCATCTTTAAATTTCCAGTATCTGAATCCTTTTCAAGTAACTCGTCTGATGGAATTTTATCTGTGATCAACTTATTGGCTGAGTCAATTTGCTACTTAGGGGTTTACTTAAAAGTCTATCCTGGAGATTCTAATTCTTCATCTTATATGATATGTTAATATCAATTCAAAAATTAATTGTATCAAAATCAATTTATTGAAGTTTTTTAAAATAAATTATTCTTATAAATTCCCATGATATTTCGATTTTATCAAATAAATTTTAATTAATTGACCCCTCTATTGAATGAGTTTTTTATCACAAATAAATTAGGGAATTTCTATAACTTATTATAAATTTCTTCATCTTCGTATTCTTCTTCCTCGTAATCATATTCCTCCTCCTCTGCTTATTCCTACCCCACATCTGTATTCTACAATCCAATCGTATTATTATCATCTTGAAACAACTGCTATGGACTTCGTCTGGTATTAATGGTTTTCATCATACTATCATTGTTGTTTTAGTCTTTATCATTCTATTTCACTGATTCTTCTCTGAGATGCTATGAAACTGTTGATATCTTTTTAAGCTCTTCAAAATTCAAGTAATCTATCACTTAATGCCAAAATGGGAACTTGGAGTTCACTAATTTCTTAGTTATAGGGTCTCTTGAGGCATTCTAAGCCAACTGCTTTAACTACTAGGCTTATTTATTCTTTTGTGATTGTTTTTAATTCTTTGGTGGTTTCATTTTCTATTAATTCTTTTACTGTGAAGGCAATTACTGATTTTTGGTGAAATTTTAAGGACCCTAATTTTCTAAGTTTTATTAATTTGGAAACTACTAGTTTTATTAGGGATATTATTGGTTATTGGGATTGTATTCAAAACCCCAAAACCCCTTAATGAGGTTTATAAGTGCTTTGATTTGTAGGGAATTTGTTAGGGGTTATTAATTAAATGCGAGACAAAATAGCAAGCTTTTGGGGTCTATTTATGATGAAGAGTATATAGATTTAGTGTTTAAACTGCGATATGGATGTGAATATAAAGTGAATAAGTCAAACCAGCACTGAACTATAAGTCTATTGCACAGCTCTTAAAGCGAAGTCCATCAACTGTTCGATCCCACTGCCTTATAGCAGTATAACTAAAGCAATAATAGCTGAATTCTATGCCTAAGAGGAAGTCAAAGTTTCTATAAAAGCATATTGACTATCTTATTAAGGATAAAACTTTGAAGTATTGGGCTCACTTCTCTCTCGACCAACAAGCTACTATGTTTCACCGCCAGTTCCCTGAGTTGAAGATCTCTCCATAGTCTGTTGCAAACATTTATAAACGAAATGGTATATCTTACAAAGGTGTGAATCGAATCAAGAGAGTGATTGATTTCACACTGCCATTTTACAACAATAACTTAAATTATATTTATAATTAAATGCAGAGAGCCTAATAGAGTAATATTAAGTTTATTCATGCTGACGAGGCTGTGTTTACCTTCAACACTTTCATCTAGAAATCTTGGTATAAGAAGCATAGTAATATAGAGGTATATGACTAAAAAGTCAAGGTATAAACAATGGCAATTCATGGAGGAATCAGCGAGGATGCTGGTTTAGAAACTTCTGTTATTCATCCTCGCTCTATTAAGACAGAGCAGTATATTAAATTCTTAGAGCAGCTGAGAGAAAAGTACCCTGAATAAGAGATTATACTATTCGTTGATAATCTTTCAGTTCATAAGACAAAAGAAACAAGGAAAAGTTATGAACAACTAAGAATAACACCAGTGTTCAACGTGCCTTACAGCCCATAGTTTAATGGAATTGAATTCTACTGGGGTATACTAAAAGGTCATTATAAGAAACTGCTGCTATACCATCTAATGCATGACATACCTATCGATACAGTAGACTTTATTAAAAGCTCAGCGAAGAGAGTAGATAATTTGTTGGCTTAAAAGTGTGCTAAAGAAGGGAGAGTGAATGTATATAAATAAGTTTTGTAGTTAAGTTAATGAATATATAAGTCACATTTAAAATTCTTTAGAGGGAGCTGGCTTCACTTTCTTTTCTTCTACTTCTTGCTTCCCTCCTCCTAAGTTTCTTCTCTTGCTGCCAACTCCAGCATCTATGTTCATTGACTCTGGAGGCTAAATATTAGAATAAAGTCTCTTGCTAACTTCATACTTTGTCTCCGACTTTCGCTCTCTGTGAAGCATGCTCTATTCCTTCATCAAGAAGATGCCAGTACCAGATTTTTCTAAAGAGTTAAACCACAAATCTTACTTGAAATATATGGGTGCTTCTGCAACTCTGATAGCCAGCTCTCACTTATCTTGATCCCCTGTTTATCCTTATCTTCTGAAGAGATGCTGTACCTTTTCTTATGAGATTCTTGAATAATTTCTTTCAAGTAATCACCTTTAATTGTTGCAAGAATGCCAAAGAAATAGTTTCTTTCAGGAAGTTTATTTGAAAACTCCTTCTTAGTAGGAAAGTACAGCGAAACCTCTGGGTCATTCATAGCATCATCATATAAGTTAGTCACTGAGATTTCTGGATAGTTTGGAATCTCTGCAAACTTTACATCTTAAGTTTTCAATGCTTTCTTCTCTTCCCAGAGTATCGCTCTTAGAAATGATATTTTAGTACCTTCCATCGTTGGCAAGAACAAACCAACTACATAATAAAGATTACCAACTATGAGTTTATTACCTTGCTGCACCAGGTAGCGATGCAAATCCTCCTAGCTTCTAAATCTTTGAATCAATTCTTGTGCTTGCACTCTTTTCATTGCATCATTCATTGACTCCATCTTGTTTACAGATCTAAGAAATGATAAGCAAATTTAAGTTTATTGATTTCAATTATATACCTATATAAAACTTACTATTAAATATGGGCATCCTATAGGAGGTCAACCTCTAAGTAGGATATGGAAAAGGTTTTGATAACTGGTTTCAAACTTGAGAGATTGATATCATTTTTTACTGTTATAGTTCCATATTTTTAAATTTAAATTGGTACGTACTTAATTAGGTGCACCTCCTAAATCGGTTCGTACTGTAATAAACTTATTATTTATAGAAATAATTGTTACTTTCTCGCCCATATTTACAGCTGGATCGTCTCTTACGCCCATTATTCTCCTCTAATACTCTAAAAACTTCCCTTGAAACTTGTATGCCCGCAAACCTCTCATATAAGCTCTCAGTTATAGAGGCAGTTTTATAATTTTTAAATTCAAATTTAAATATGAGCGCTAACATTTTAAGAAAAACAACAGCACTTCCATCAAACTAAATGAGACTTACCTTTGCCAGCAATAAAAAGTGTGATAGCTGCGAGATGAACTCTCATTAAGAACTACCAGAGCTATCACTTGAGGTCTCTGTTATTAAAATAGAAATTAATAATAGAAAATAAATGGCAAACAAGTGCGTGGGAGACAGAGAGGAGGAGAAAGTTATTAATGAAACTCCTATACAAACTGAAGAAATAGAAGTATACTTCTGTGAGCTGTGTGAGAGAGATTTTGCTTATAAATCTAGCTGGTACAGGCATATGAAGGTCCATAAGGAAGCTAAGCCTACTGTATACTTAAAGCATGACAAATTTGATGGGAAGTATGATTGCTTTGAGTGCCATAAGCAGTACTCTCATACAAGAGACTTAAAGAAGCATCTTTTAAAAGCCCACAAGAAAGAAATAGAAGTTGAAGATTAGACACTCAACTGAAGTTGCTCAACAAAAGAAAAGCAAGGGAGCCTCTTTAAGTTGCTGAGCTTTAACAGGCAAGCGAATCAGAGTATGTAAGGATTGCACGCAACCTGTTAGCATCAGAGGTCACTAAAATCATGATTAAAATATAATACAAGAAAATTCCAGTACTTGCATAGATTGATTTAGATACATCTCTCTAAAGCTACCTAATTCTAGAGGACTCCTATGACAAGAAAGTTATTAAGGATCATCAGTATGCCTACAAGGTATATCCTTTCAACTATCTCCTTAGTGATGATAAATATTAAATGGAGTTTACTAATGAATATTAAGTACTCACTCAGGCTAAGTTTAAAGAGTGCAAATACTTAATAAAGCTAGATGCTGTTCTCCTAGCCAAAGATCATGTAGCTTTCAGGCTACCACTCTTTGAAATGACACTCAGAGATTTCATAACTGATCAAAGAAATCATAGATAGCTTGCTTTAATATCAACTTAAGCTATACAAAGGTATCAAAGAGCTTCATAAGTTAGGCTTTGTTCACAGAGATCTCAAGCCTGAGAATATAATGTTGAATTTTTCACCAGTAACAGTAACAATTATTTATTTCAACAGAGCCTTAAGAGTGCAAGTATCAAGGCTTGGAAGTGTAATGGGAACTCCAGGCTATTATCCAGGAAGAGAAGACTGGAGAGATGGAGACTTATAGTGGGATGTGTGGGCTTTAGCAGCAATAATAATAGAGTGCGATATGCCTCGCAATGAATAC
>ARYC01001621.1:0-52140 GCA_000711775.1 Oxytricha trifallax
AAATGATCTCAAGATTCAGAAGTAAGGAAGATCTCTATCGATATTTAACTTTACATGGTAAGATAACTTGACGACTATTGACATCTTAAACAGTTGGATTATTCCTTCCGACGATGGAAGGTACCAAAATCTCATTTCTAAGAGCGATACTCTGTGATGAGAAGAAAGCCTTCAAAAACACTGAAATTAAGTTGATAGAAATACCAAACTACCCTGAGATTTCAGTCACTAATCTTTATGAGGATGCCATGTAAGATGAGGAAGTGGTAGTTTACCTTCCTACCAAGAAACAACTCTCTAATAAACTACCAGAGAGGAACTTTTTCTTTGGTGGTCTTGGTACAATAAAAGAGGAGTATCTCAGAGAAATAATTGAAGAAGCACATAAGAAACGATATTCTATCTCTCCTGAAGACTAAAAAAAAGCAAGGCATTCTAATAAGCTCAGCTTGGCTAGAGGAACTTAAGAAGCATCCTTATCTTTCAAGTAAGCTTTGACATATAACTTTGTAGGAAAATCTGGCACTGGCATATATCTTATGAAAGAGCATGCAAAGGTTCACAGAGAAAGAAAGTCTCAGACAATTTATGAGGTGAGCAAAAGGCTTTATAAAGATGTCTAAAATCAGATGAAATGAACATAGATGCAGGAGCTGGCACTAAGAGAAGAAATATGGGCCCAAGCAAGCCATAAGAAGAGGAGAAGAAAGAGAAGCCAAACCCCTTTATGGGTTAGTTTAATATGTGAACTTATTCATTCATTTAAATCTAGTACTTATTTATAAACATTCATTCTTCCCTCTCTCGCACAGACTGTTGTCTTATCTACGCTGACTCTCTTACAGCTGCTTTGAATCAAGTCTACTGTATCGATGGGCAAGTCATGCATAAGATGATACATCAGCAGCTTCTTGTAGTGTGTCTTGATTTAACTCCAGTAGAATTAAATTCCATTAAATTAAGGGCTATAAGGAACGTTGTATACAGGAGTTATGTTTAGCTCTTTCATAAGCTTTCTTAGACTCCTTAGTCTTATGAACTGAGAGGTTATCAACAAACAGGATGATCTCTTGGTTACTATACTTCTCTCTGAGCTTATGTAGGAACTCTATATACAACTCTAGCTTAATAGAGCGAGGGTGAATAACATAACTCTCTAGGCCTGAATCTTCACTTATACAGCTAAAATTGCATGGGTGACTACCTTCACTTTTTAATCATAGACTTCTATATTATCATACTTCTTTTAATACCAAGACTTATTAATAAAGGTGTTGAAGGTAAAACACAGCTTCATCAGCATGTATGAACTTGATGTTATTAGTAATAGCTCTCTGCATTTAATCATATATATAGTTTAAATTATTACTATAAAATGGCACTGTAAAATCAATCACTCTCTTCACTCTGTTGACAGTCTTGAAAGTAATACCAGTTCTTCTATAAATGTTTGCTATAGTTTAAGGAGAGATACGCATGTCAGGAAACTTGCGATGAAACATCACAGCTCGGTAGTCTAGTGGAAAGTGTGCCCAATACTTTAAAGTCTTCGAGTCGCAGAGGTAGTCAATATGGTGCTGTGAGAACTTTTATTTTCTTGCAGGATGCTTTCAAGTGCCTGAATTATAATGCTAAGCAGCCAACAAGCAATGATACCTAACTGTTGAGGCACTCTTGTGCAGGAGCTTTGCTATAGCAGCATAATTCATTACTGGTTTGACTTAATCTCTATTAATACTTGTACCATACCTAAGCTTAAGCAGTAAATCTAAATATTAATCATCATAAATAGACCCTAAATTTTGCTAATTTCTATTTCTCATTTTGCAAATTGGCCTAATTTCTCTACTAACCCCAATAAGACCCCAACTATACCCTACAAATCAAAGCACTTATAAACCTCACTAAGGGGTTTTGGGGTTTTGATTGGGCACTCTTTCCACTTGACTAGCGAGCTGTAATGTTTCATCGCAAGTTTCCTGATATGCATATCTCTCCTTAAACTATATCCAATATTGATAGAAGAAATGGTATTACTTTCAAGACTGTGAACAGAGTGAAGAGAGTGATTGATTTTTCGGTGCCATTATATAGAAATAACTTAAACTATATAAATTATTAAACGCAGAGGACTATTGACAAAAACATCAAGTTCATACACGCTGATGAAGCTGTGTTTACCTTCAACACCTTTATTAATAAGTCCTGAAATAAGAACTATTTTAATATAGAAGTCTATGACTAAAAAGTAAAGGTTGTCACCCATGCAATTTTAGCTGGTATTATCGAATATTCAGGCTTTGAAAGTTATTTCATTCATCCTCGCTCTATTTAGCGAGAGCAGTATATTGAGTTCCTGCACAAGCTAAGAGATAAATACAACGATTAAGAGATCATCCTGTTTGTTGATAACTTTTTAATTCATAAGACTAAGGAGTGTAAGAAAGATTATGTAGATCTAAACATAACTCCAGTTACTAGGGTCCTTATAGCCCTAAATTTAATGGAATAGAAATTTAATAAAGTTAAGTTAAGACTCACTACAAGAAGCTGTTGCTGTACCATCTTATGCATTACTTGCCTATCGATACAGTAGACTTGATTCAAATCAGCTGTAAAAGAGTGGGAGTAAATAACTTGCGCGAGAGAGGAAATAATGAATGTTTATAATAAAATTTTGGATTAAAACGAATAAATATATTCACATATTTAATTGCCAATAAATAAGTTGAACTTCTCTTCTTTTTCTTAATTTATGGTTTAATGGGCCATATTTCTTCTTTTAGTGCAAGCTCCTATATCTATGTTCATTTAATAAAGCTTTAAAACAATTTTTATAAATTCTATTGCTCACTTCATAAATAGTTAATGATTTTTTTCTCTTTGTGAACCTTTGCATGTTTTTTCATTAGGAAAATGCTAGTTCCAGGTTTCCCTACAAAGTTATTAAACAAAGCTTACTAGAGAGCTTCTTAGCTCAGCAAAGCCAGGTCTCGCTTATTATTATGCCTTGCTTTTTTTATCTTCAGGAGAAATAGAGTAGCGTTTCTTGTGAGCTTCTTCATTAATTTCTCGAAGATACTCTCTATTAAAGTGCCAAGAACACCAAAGAGAAACTTCTTTCAGGAAGCTTTTAAGAGAGTTGTTTATTAGTAGGAAGGTAAACAACTAACTCTTCATCTTTCATTGCATCTTCGTAGAGATTGGTAACAATAATCTCTGGGTAGTTTGGAATATCTGTCAACTTAATCTCATTGTTTTTAAGGCTTTCCTCTCATAACAAAGAATAGATTTTAAGAATGATTTTTTGGTACCTTCCATGGTTGGAGGAAGGAATAAACCAATAAGAGTATTTGCTTAAAATCCTTTTAATTATTACCATGTTGAGTGATGTATCAATGAAGATCCTCTTTACTTCTAAATCTTGATATATTTTTAAGCCTCAACCCTCTTCATTACAAAACTAATAGATCCCATCTTTGTTCTTTCTTTTATTAATGAATTTCTAACTTAAATTTATAGCATCTTAATCTTACTATTTAAAAACTTACATTAAATATGGCCATCTTATAGGAGGTCAATCTTGTAAAGATAAGTGGAGAAAGTTGGCAGAAGCTGTAAAAAATTTCAGAGATGGATCTCCATTTTTATCAATCTAGTTCCATTAAATTAGCACTAAATTTGTTCAAATTTAACTAGTATTGGTACTAAATCCGTTTAATTTTAATTTGTACCATTTTAATAATACAAAAACTTAATTAGTAACTGGTTTTAAACTTTCAAAACCAAATTGGTACCAGTACCAACATAAATTTTTCTAATTTGGTAAAAATTAATAATATTTAGCATGAATTTAGAAAATTTATAGCAATAAACTAAGTATAAATATTAACTTTAACTCTTAAAAATTAACAAACATTGTTGTTGTGCGAACTCCTATACTGTATAAATATAACTTGAGAGGTTATTAGAGCTTTAGAATATAATTTAAAATTGAATATAAAAAAACTGGCTAATTTAAATCGAAAAGCAGTTTCTCTTTGCAAGGGATAATCATAGCTCAACTTTGACACTACTAAACAAACAGATGTTATTAATGATGAGAGAGATAGAGCTAAGAGCTCTTGAGTTTGAAGCAGACTTCTACAAAATTGAAGTTGATAATAAGAAATAAAATGCAGAGATAAGAGTTTAAACACACAATGAATTGGTTGAGGAAGTAAAGATACAGCAACAAATAGATATAAAAAAACCATTAGAATGCAAGGAGTGTTTGAATTTCTTCTCAACTGAATCCAGTTTAAAGAGACATGTCAAAGAAATACTTTCTGGCAAATCCATAGCATATTTTAAGCATAATAAGATAAATGGCAGGTATTAGTGCACGATTTGTATGAAGTCATACACTCACTCAGTTAAAGTTACAAGACACATGCAATAACATCATTTAGGCGAGTTTTAATGAAAGACAAACAAACATAAAAACTTATACCAGCCAAGAGAATTTCCAATACTATAGAGTCTCAAAGAGAGCAGGAGGAGAAATTTAAAAAGCAGAAACGATTGAAATAAATGAACAACCAGCAAATGAATCATAATTAGTATTCTAATTAGAGAGAGAGAGCTATGTATATACCTGCATTAAATGCAGTAGATCTCAGTTTTTGAATTGACAACTATTTAAATATTGGCGTACCTATCAAGGCAAAACTCATATTAGTTGATGAGTTTGCTTACAGGATATATCCTTTCAAATATTTTATTAGGAACGAGCAGTATTAAATGAGTTTGACAATGAATATATAATTCTAAGAGATGCTCTGAAAAGGTAATGCAAAAACTTGCTTAAACTCGTTGGATTTATTCTTTGACCTGGTTTTATTTCACTAAGACTTAAGAAGTTTGAAATGATTCTAAGAGATTTTCTCTACCATTATATATACCCAGATGACTTGAATGATATACTCAATGAAATGGGCAAGGGTGTGAAAGAGCTTCATGATCTGGGGTATTTTCATAGAGATTTAAAGCAAGAAAATATAATACTAAATCTCTAACTTTTAGAAATTTTAGTCATTGATTTCAATAGAGCAATTAGGGAAGAAATCGTGACTTTAGTTAAAGAACTAAGCACACCCGGTTTCCTCCCAATAATAGAGAAGTAAACTAATGGCTCTGTTTAGTGGCATGTCTAGGCGTTAGCAGAAATTATCAAAGAGTGCTATATGGAAAGTATGACTTACTTTGAAACAAAACAATTTAAGTAATCAATAATTTTGGCAGTTAAATATATCAAGCAAGAAGTTGCATGCTAAAAAAATTAGTGAGATGATTATAGTAAGAGCTCCGGCATATCCAAGATAATCATAAGATGATATAATAAAACAACTGTAGACTGCTAGATTCAAAAAGGTATCACAAAGATAAGCATATAAAAATCGTTTGAATTAAATACACTAATACTCATTAAATATTCGTTAAAAAGAAATAAACCTAAATTTTCTCTACTAACATAAAAATCCCCAACTATACCCTACAAAATCAAAACACTAAAATATCTAATTAAGGGATTTTGGGGTTTTGAATGTTGCTTAGATAATAAAAGCATAAATAAATGATGGCAAAAAATGAATAAACTTCTGATACATTTAACAAAATATATAAAAATAAATATTAGATATAAGGGGAAAAGGAAATTTAAGCAGTTAGTATGTGTCTTTGATATGTTTGGCAAATAAAATATATTATAATATAGAAGACTTAATGGTGTAGGGAATTTTAAAATTTAAAAAAAGTAGGGGAACTTCACTAAAGGTATTTATCAGAACATAGGCCAATGAAATTCCTTTCTCCCATTTTTCTCATCACAACATTGATCTCTTGCATTTTGAAGTAGCTCATAGATAAATCTTGTGGCATTGTGTGCTTCAGATGACAGATTTCCGAAAGCATCAAGAATTTTCTTGGCATCTTGAGTTTCATTAATCTGTTTCTGTTTTTGCTCATAGATTTGCATAATATTAGAGGTGTACATGCTTTCTTGTAAAATATTTTAACTAAAGCAAATCAAATCATTTGATCGTGAATTTACAAGATCAATCAAGAATATGATCATTTAATCAAAACCCCAAAACCCCTTAATGAGGTTTATAAGTGCTTTGATTTGTAGGGTATAGTTAGGGCCTTATTGAGGTTAGTAGAGAAAACGCAGATTTTATGTGAATTTAATGTAAATTTAATGATTATTAGTTGACCTAACTCAAACGAATTTATTTTGCTTGTCTTTGTTATACCTCTTGAATATTGCTCTTTTAAGTGGCACAAGTATGTCATCTAATGTTTACCTTGGATAGGAGGGAGCACTGATTATTATCATCTTTACTATCTTTTTTATTTCCTTGAATACATTCTCTTACTTGATATGCTTCTTAGCTTAACTGATTGATTATTTTTCAAACTTTGTACTAAAGTAAGCCAAACTTTCCATACCACTCTCTAGTATAATAGATCCGATTGCTTATACATCCCACTAAACAGAGCCATAAGTCCATTTTTCTCTGATTGGGAAGTATCCAGATGTCCCAAGAACATTTGCTAAGGTTACTATCTCTTATCTTAATGTTCTATTGAAATCAATAACGACTACTTCTAAAGGGTAGAGGTTTATCATAACATTTTCAGGCTTCAAAACTCTATAAAAATATCCAAGTTCATGCAACTCCTTTATACCCTATATCATATCTGATAGTATATATCATTAAAATCATCTGGGTATCTGTTATGATTTGGTAATCTCTCAGAGTCATTTCATATTTCTTAAGCCTTGATGCGATATAACCGTAGCTTAAAATGAAACCATTTAGCTTAAGCAAGATCTTGCAATCTCTTCTCTAAGCCTCTCTAAGAATCATGTATTCGTTAGCAAACTTATTTGGTAAAGCTCATTCTTAAGTAGATAGCTGTAAAGTTACACCTTGTATGCATAATCATCAATTACAATGAGTTTTGGTTTTGCAGGAATGCTAATTTGCAAATAGTTATCAATACAACTGCTAATATAATTGCATTTAATGCAGGTAGGTTCATAGCTTTGGCTTAAAAGTATACTAATATAGTGTTGCCTACCGTTTGATTCATCAATTAATGCAATTTCTATCCTTGAGTCTCTCCTGTTACTCTCTTTATGACTCAATAGTATTTTACTTTCTCTTGGCAGGTATTAGCTTTAAAGTTTCTTTATCTTGAATCAAGAACTCGCTTAAGTGATGCTTTTGCATATGCTTCTTCACTTTTGCTGAATGGGTAAAGGACTTAATTCAAGTTATGCATTAATAAAGTGAAGATAACGAATTGATAAAGAATATGAGAATTTAATCAAGATTTAAAGTGTAGTTAGGGTCTTTAGCTGCGTTTACTGTCTTAATTCCTCTCCATTGTCTGTATTTCCATCATCACACTTTTCTTAGCTTGTACTGTTTAGAATCCTGAAGACTATTCGCATCTGATACTTAGCATTCCTACTGTCAACGAGAACTGCTTTTTAGGTGCTACTGCTGAAGCCGCCGCCATAGCTAGCCACAAAGCTGTCTTGCTGGAGATCCTGGTTCAGTGAGAGACTCCATTATGTTTAGTGGAAATTTAATTATTTTCAGAGATTTAGTAAATTAAATCGGGCCTAGTTTGAATTAATATATTTAAGCCTAAAATTATTAAAAACATCTCTAATTAAAATTCGTTATAGATTAAAACAATTAGTATGATTAAAATTTCTCAAACATTAAAACTTAAAAAGATTTAATCGGCCTGATTTAATTTACTAAATCTCTGAAAATAATTAAATTTCCACTAAACATAATGGAGTCTCTCACTGAACCAGGATCTCCAGCAAGACAGCTTTGCGGCTAGCTATGGCGGCGGACTCAGCAGTAGCACCTAAAAAGCAGTTCTCGTTGACAGTAGGAATGCTAAGTATCAGATGCGAATAGTCTTCAGGATTCTAAACAGTACAAGCTAAGAAAAGTGTGATGATGGAAATACAGACAATGGAGAGGAATTAAGACAGTAAACGCAGCTAAAGACCCTAACTACACTTTAAATCTTGATTAAATTCTCATATTCTTTATCAATTTGTTATCTTCACTTTACACTGCCATCGACTTTGTCTTGCTTGAAATATATCTTAGCTCTCCCAGAGTGTATCTCTTTGATGTGCCTCTTCAAGCTCGAATCAGTTGAGAAAAAATTTTAGCAGTCTTCACATTAAAATGTTTTAATTTTCTTTTTGGTTGCTGTTCCTTCTCTTCCCCAATCAATTAAACTAATGTTTAAAATCCCATCTCTGCATTTTATTTCTTGTTTTAAGCTTCAATTTTAAAGACCTCTGCTTCAACTCTAGAGCTCTTAGCTCAACCTCCCTTTCAATATAGATTACTTCTGGTTTCTTGGAGGACCCAAAGTTGAGCTATGATTACCCTGCTCCAAGAGATACAACTTTACGATTCAAGTTAGCTGCCATGTTTAAATTTAAATTTAAATTTCTATTATAAAGCTTTAAGAACCTCTCTAGTTATAGTTACTGTGTATATGAGTTGGCACTGCAGCAATAATTGTTGATTTTGAAGTGTTAGATATCATATTTATACTTAGTTTATTGTTATAATTTTTCTAATTTCATGCTTAATTTTTTTAATTTTGGTACCAACTTAAATAAAATTCAGGTTGGTACTGGTACCAATTAGGTTTTGAACCATATTGGAACTTTTCCATTAAAACCTCATTAGTTCTAATTAAGTTTTGGTACTATTAATTTGATACCAATTAAAATTAAACGAATTTAGTACTAGTACCAATTAAATTAAAACAAATTTAGTACTAATTTAATGGAACTATATTGATTAAAATGGAGCTCCATCTCTGCAGTTTGTTACAGCTTCTGCAAACTTTCTCCACGTATCTTTGCAGGGTTGACCTCCTATAAGATGCCCATATTTAATAGTAAGTTTGTAAACAATAGGATCCAGAAGTCTATAAATTATAATTTGAAATTCAATATGAAGAGAAGGAACAAGGATGGAGTCTATAAATACTGCAATGAAGAGGGTTGAAGCTTAGGAAATGATCTCAAGATTTAGATTCAAGGAAGATCTCTATAGTCACCTCTCAACATGGTAAGCATGCAGCATATACTTAATCATATACTATAGTGGAATTATTCCTTCCAACGATGGAAGGTACTAAAATTTCATTCTTAAAAGCTATACTTTGTGATGAGAAGAAAGCTTTCAAAAACAATGAAATTAAGTTCATAGAAATACCAGACTACTAAGAGATTTCAGTCACTAATCTCTACGATGATGGGATGAAAGGTGAAGACTCTCTAACAAACTTCCAGAAAGGAGCTTCTTCTTTGGTGTTCTTGGCACTTTAAGAGAGAGTTATCTCAGAGAGATCATTGAAGAAGCTCACAAGAAACGCTACTCTATTTCTCCTGAAGATTAAAAAAAGCAAGGCCAACTAATAAGCGAGACCTGGCTCGCTGAGCTTAAGAAGCATCCATTCCTCTCTAGTAAGCTTTGATTCATATCTTTGTAGGGAAACCTGAAACTGATATATTCCTAATGAAAGACCATGCGAAGGTTCACAGAGAGAGAAAGTCATAGACTATTCATGAAGTGAGCAAGAAACTTATAATGATGTTTAAAAGCCAGATGAAATGAACATAGATTCAGGAGCAGGTACTAAGAGAAGAAATATGGGTCCAAGCAAGCCATAAGAGGAAGAAAGATAAGAGAAGCCAAACCCCTTTATGAGCTAATTTAATATGTGAATATATACATTCGTTTTAATCTAAAACTTATTTATAAACATTCATTCTTCCTTCTCTCGCACAAACTGTCGTCTTTTCTATGCTCACTCTCTTGCAGCTACTCTGAATCAAGTCTACTGTATCTATAGGCAAGTCATGCATAAGTTGATACAGCAGTAGTTTCTTGTAGTCAGTCTTGATTTAACTCCAATAGAATTCAATTCAATTAAACTGTGGGCAATAGAGAACGTTATATACAGGTGACATGTTTAACTCTTCATAAGCTTTCTTTGACTCCTTAGTCTTATGAACTGAGAGCTTGTCAACAAACAGGTTGATCTCTTAATCGTTGTATTTATCTCTTAGCTTATGCAAGAACTCTATATACTGCTTTCGCTAAATAGAGCGAGGATGAATAAAATAACTTTCTAAGCCTGAATATTCGATAATACCAGCTAAAATTGCATGGGTGACAACCTTAATTTTCAGTCATAAACCTCTATGTTATCATACTTCTTGTACCATGACTTATTAATAAAGGTGTTGAAGGTAAACACAGCTTCAACAGCGTGTATGAACCTGATGTTATTAGTAATAGCCTTCTGCGTTTAATCATATATATATAGTTTAAATTATTACTATAAAATGGCACTTAGAAATCAATCACTCTCTTCACTCTGTTCGCAGTCTTGAAAGTTATACCATTTCTTCTATCAATATTGGCTATAGTTTAAGGAGAGATACGCATATCAGGAAACTTGCGATGAAACATCACAGCTCTAGTCAAGAGGAAAGTGTGCCTAATACTTCCAAGTCTTCGAGTCGAAGAGGAAGTCAGTATGGTTCTGTGAGAACTTTTATTTTCTTGCTGGATGTTTCAAGTGCCTGAGTTATAATGCTAAACAGATAACATGCAATTAGACCTAATAGTTGAGGCACTCTTGCATAGGAGCTTTGCTATAGCTGCATAATTCAGCACTGGTTTGACTTAGTCTATATTAATACTCGAACCATACCTTAGCTTAAGCAATAAATCTAAGTATTTCTCATCATAAATAGACCCTAAATTTCGCTAATTTGTATTTCTCATTTTGCAAATTGGCCTAATTTCTCTACTAACCCCAATAAGACCACAACAATACCCTTCAATTCAAAGCACTTATAAACCTCACTAAGGGGTTTTTGGGTTTTGAATGTATAGTTATAGTACAGTCATCTTGTCTTTATGGTCTCGTCATCACCTCATTTTAGGTCTTCTGGTCCTTCATGATTTGTAGTGCTAATCTCCAGATCCGTGCTCGATCACATCTTCCCCTTCTTAGCATCAATAAACTTCTGGATTCAGAATAATAAATTAAAATCTCAACCACTTCTCGATTTAAAATTGCTAATCTCAGGATCAGATGACAGGGCAGTCCTTCATTTTATAGGTAAAATTTTAATAAATTAGAGATTTAAATAAATTAATTCATGCAAATTAAAACTTTCGAAGTATTTATGATTAATGATAAAAGTTTTAACTAGCAGTAATTATGTATAACGAATTATTAATAGTGATGTCTTAATTAATTTTTAACTGGTATTTATTGATTATGAACATTCATGATATAATTTACTTAAATCTCTAATTTTTATTAAAATTTTACCTATAAAATGAAGGACTGTCCTGCCATCTGATCCTTAGATTAGCAATCTTATATCGAGATGTAGTTGAGATTTTAATGTATGATTCTGTATCCAGAAGTTTATTGATGCTAAGAAGGGGAAGATGTGATCGAGTACGGATAGGGAGATTAGCACTACAAATAATGAAGGACCAGAAGACCGAAAATGAGATGATGAAGAGACCATATTGACAAAATGATTGTACTATAACTATACATTAAATGATCATATTGTTGATTGATCTTGTTTATTCACGATCAAATGATTTAATCGCTTTATTAGAAAGACTTGGCTAGTCCAATTTTTATCTTTTTTACAGATTATTTTAGGACCTTGATTCCCACATTTATTCAATGTATATATTTAATAGTAATAAATATAGAAACACAAATCCTTTTAATTCTTAATCATAAATTCCGCCTTAATTCATTGCAATTAATAATATGTTTTTTTTTTAATAAAAAAAGTTAATAATTTAAAATATGCTGTCATTGTTTATCGTTACCAATTATATAAATTAAAAAAGCTTCATAAATAAGCTAAAATTATATAATTGCCAGACTATAATTTTAAAATTAAAAATTACATTTATTATACTTTTTTATTTACTAATCTTTGACTTCCCAATCAGCGAAGTTTTTTATTGATTTGTTTCGCTTTAAGAGTTTATGACATTTATCTAAAAGAAATCTACACTATGGTATCGGTCTATTTTATTTTACTAATCTGGCTATTCTATAAAATCTTTCCGAATATTTAAAATTCAAAAAATCGTAATATAAAAGATACACATCAACATTTTAGTAATGCTTTTTTTTAATAATAAATATTTCATAATCAACTTTGTTTTAAATTTATTACATAAAAGTTACAAATCTATTAAAATGCGATTTTGATAAAAACTTGCAAAAGAATACAAATTCTAATATTTTTATGATAGAATTGAATTTAGCTCGAAATCATATTTTAGAGAGCGTAAGGTATCTGGAATATTTATTTAAGGTGTTTTATTTAAAAACATTAATATTACTTTTAAAATATAAGTAGCATTAATATTTTGCTCCATATTTTTGCCTATATAATAATAAAATTAAAAATGAGAGAATATATTGAAAGTTTAAAGCAGTATTGTTATTTGAAATATCAAGAATGAATAATTTAATGCTATAATTTAAAGTAATAAAATTTAATTTATTATAAATATATTTTCCTAATTATTTTTGGAAAAATACATTTGAATTTAAGAAATAAAATTAAATTAAAATCAAAAATTACCTATATTAAAGCATTTAACTTTTCAAAAACTTAAACAATATGGAGATTGTTCGATAAAGAATTTAAATAATTAGGTGGATTAAATAATGGCGGTACAACTCAATTGCTCCTGGAAATAAATAAACTTGTTTAATATTAGCTTTGAAGTCAACAAAACAAATCTAAAATTAAAAACAATTTATTTCACTTTTAAATTTGATATAATAATGCCGTCAAGTGTGAAGCCCATCTGATTTTAAATTTATTTATCGATCAAATATCATTTTGTTATGGTTTCCAAAAAGTTAACTACCAATAATTC
Source organism: Oxytricha trifallax (assembly GCA_000711775.1). Lineage (NCBI taxonomy): Eukaryota > Ciliophora > Spirotrichea > Sporadotrichida > Oxytrichidae > Oxytricha > Oxytricha trifallax. Next base: position 13,047 of record ARYC01001621.1, read on the forward strand.
AATTAATAATAAATAAAATTAGTTTATATATCTTATACAAATTTATACTGACAAAATTATTATAATATTAAATTTTGGATAAAATTCCTGCCCTAAAAATTTTTAATATGTAATTCTTATATATATATTACTTTTAATTGTTACTACAAATTTCTTTAGAAATAATTATTGAAGTGAAAGTAAATGCATCTATTAAGACTTCAAAAATGATTGTTCATCATAATTAGAATAATAGTATTAAATAAATTATGATAAAAAAAATCAAGATAAAATTATAATTATATTAAACAATTAAGTACAAGAAAAAAAATGAATACATTACAGAAAAAATTAATGACTTATAAAAAGAATCATTTAATAATTTATTTTTGTGTTGTAGATGAAATTACTTAATGATATTAGAGAAAAAATTGAGAAAAAAATTAAATTTGATAGGAGATTGAATTTCTCTACAAAGTTTTTATCATGGCATATACCGGGAAACTTAAAATTTTAATGACCAGGGCGTTTTAATATAGGTAAAATCGACTGAAAAGTTATATAAAAAGAATATGGATTCTTCGTGCTTACAAAAAGATTAGATTTTCGCTTCTTACAGTTCTTATTGAAATTTAAAATCAATACATAAAATTTATTAAATATTAGGCTTCCTTACTCTTTTAATATGCAAACAACTATTCAAAAGAAATATCCTTCTCAAAGTTATCTTATTTTATTCTTTTTCTTTAATATTTTTAAAGTAAATTTTTTCTATTAAAGATTTTATTTGCAATTTTTATTATTTATATTTATTTCTATTGTTATTGTTTTAAAAATTCGTATTATTTTATAATTTTTAAATTTAACAATAATTTGTTGCATTTTATCTAAGTATAAGTTTTAAACTGCTAAAATTGAATGTATAATTTAAATATTAATTTATTATAATAATTTAATAAGCATTTAACTATAAGTAAATATTCAAGAGAAATATAAAAAGCTTAAGAAATTAAATCAAAATAAAAAATCAAACTTAATTAAACAATCTGCTAAAAAAATCAATTATTTTTCTTGTTAGTAACGAGATAATCAACTAGTTCTTTGATTTTTCCTTCATCAAGGGAGTCACTCTCCATGTACTCGATAAATTATTTAAGGAATCTGGATTTCATAGTTGCATCAGGATTTGAAAGAATCCAAATTATCTTCTCACAAGTATCAAATCCTTCTTTGGGTATTTTCACGATATGTTCAAGTACTGACTCTCGGTTCTAAGATAGTATCTCAAACAGCTGATTCAATAAATTAACAAAATTATAATTAATTTTAAATATCCTAATCAAGTCAACAAACTAGTAGTGACCTTAAAAATTAAGTCATGTAATCAATAACAATAAGACTATTTAAATTTGAGGCGTATACATGTTTCTTAAATTTTTATTATTAATTTTTTTAAGTCTAAATATCATCATTAATGCAAAAACATATTGGTTTAATTTATAAAAAAATTTATTTAAATGTTATTTTTTTTTCCGTTTAGTCAAAGGAACATTATTAGGATTTTATTAGTTAATTTTAATCATCAAATATAATATATTCATTTATTAAATCTATAAATTTATATATTTAACTATAATTTAAAACATAAAATAGCTTAATAATGTTAATAATTATAAAATAATAGACGAATTTACAAAATTTTGATAATTATCTCATTGATGAATAATTAAATCTTTTTTAAAAAAAAGATTTATATATATTAGAATTAACTTAAAATATCAAAAATACTATCATAATGTATTTTTGCGATAAAAAGTAAAATTTAATAGATCTAATTAAATTCTGTTAAAATAAAAGATAATAACTTCTTTACAAATTAAATGAATCAAAGTATTTGTTAATATTTTCTATATTAAAATAATAGTAAATATTTTAAATTATAAATTTAATTATTAAAACAAAAATGTGAACATATTAAAACCATATAAACTATAATATTATATTATTTAGCAGATTGCTAAGTTCTCCAGATTACTTTATGTCCACTAGAAATGTTTTCCTCATCGCACTATACTAAGGGAAATATAAACCTGGTGTCTGCTGATCACTAAAAGCATGCATATAGAAATCATCAAACATTAAAATAGTTTTTTCCATTCTTTTCTAGATAGCTCTATCATTGCACTTTAAAATTATTGCCTTGTCTAGCTCTTAACACATACTTTATCCACAAAATCAATAAAAAATGTAAAAGGAATGATTTCATATTTAGTTTTTTAATTTTATGCATAAATACATTAATAAACTAAATCTGACCTTTTTATTGTGGTTTAAATTTGCATAGATTAATGGTATATCCAATTGTATATTTACCTGATTTTTCTCATCATAATGTCTATTTAATTTTCTCTATAATTATTTAATTTTTAAGATTGTCTATTCTTCCCTGTGAAAGTGTAATAGAACTTAATCATTTGATATTAAAAATTATCTAAAATTTGATCTACTTCTTTTATAGAGACAAAAGAGGTATCCTAAAATGCCACATTGAAGATAATTTCCATCTTATACTGCTTGACCATTTTTTGTTAGGTTAATGAACATGTTTCTTTCTTGAAGAAATCCCCTTACTAGTTTCTTAAAATATAACATTTATGTAATATTAGTTCAGTAAGACTCCAGGGTTCATTAGTCGATCATTTGGTTTATGAACTTTTGTAGTTTATAATAAATTAATAAACTAAATTTTCTTAATTGTCTCATAAAAGAAGTTCAAGAATTTATATGGGTCTGTATCTGGATTAAGTAGAGATGCTTTCATAACTTCAATGTTTGGATATTTAACAAGTTTTGAATATAAAATAATTTTTTTTTATTTAAATATTTCTTATATAGTTTTAATAATTATAGATCTCTTAAAGCAAGATGTTATTGTTGATTTATAATCTAAAAATATATTAATTAATTGAATATGAAAACATATAGTATTTGTTCTAACCGAGATATCCCTCCCACCCTACTCCCCACCCTAAACCGAGATACCCCTCCCCATACCCCTCATCCACCCTAAACTATGAAACCCCTCCCCACAAAATCAGGATACCCATCACCTCTAACTTTCCTTCACTATCTTTTGATTTTATGACATTTTCATATAATAGCTTATAATTGATCAACGGACAACGTGAATCCTATAAAATTATTGCATTGCATGTATTTTCGGTCCGCAAGACAAATAAAAAATTAGAAAAAATACTAATTAATATGGAGGTGAGGGAAGGGCTCGGAGTGAACAGTTAAGGATCTATACTTAAATAAATTATTATAATCTTATTAACAAAAAGTTGCAAACTTATTATATTTAATAAGTTAGTGAAGGAAAGTTAGAGGTGATGGGTATCAGGATTTGGTGGGGAGGGGTTTCTTATTTAGTGTGGGGAGAGGGGTGTGGGAGGGAAATCTCGGTTAGAACAAGTATTGAAGGAATACATTTTATCTAAAAACTTAATTAAATAAAAGTAAATATTTAAAAAATTTTAGAATATTATAAATCAATAGATTTTCGTAATTTTATGAATCGATATTATTTTTTATAATAGGATGTTGAGAAATTTTTATAGAATAAAACTTTATGATAATTAACAATTTATTAATTTTATTTTTAATTTTCCTTTATCATATGTATTCAATAAGTAATAATCGCAATCTTTTAAGATTTAATAGGAACTTATTTGAATTTATAAACATTTGGAGGTACATTTAGAGAAAAGAAAGATAAACCAATGTACTCAAATAATTAAATATCAAAGCAAAAATTATAATTGCTTCACTTGCTCAATATAATCTAGATGAGATTTTGATTGTTAATCTATTTTAATAAAATATATTCTAATATTATTTTTATTTATTAAAATAATCATAATTAGCGAATATTTAAGCTTTTATTTAAAAGTTAAATATATAGTCTTTAATTATTTATAAGATAGTTTCATTCTTAAAATTAAAGAAAATAATTTTAATTAACCTAAAATGTTTGAAATTTTTATAGTAAATGTATATGAAACAAAAAAGCATTAAACTTTACATTTTACTGGTTGATGAAGCTTCACTTAACGTAAGTTTAATAATGTATTAAATAATAATTATTTTTTGTTAAGATGTATTATTTTAGTATAATCTAAATACAAAGCATTTGATTATTTTTTTTGAATTAACTAAAGGATTACAGATAAATCAAAGGTATGGACCTAAAATAATATGTAAAATTTGTTATAATAATTATAATTTTATATTAAAATCTTTTAATATATAGCTTAAAATATCATATTTTCGAATTATTCATATCACTCATTAAGTAAAGCTATCATAATAAATTTTCATTTATAAATATTAGTTTCATAGTTGCTATAAATTATAAGATAGAGATTAATTTCAAGAATGTATTCATTCTAGCAATAGAATTATAAGAAAAAGAGCAAAAATCAAAAATAAATACTTAATTAGGTAAAAGATTCAATAAAGAATTTTAAAGTTGCATGGTTTTCGTTGATGAAAGATTGGAAATTAAAAAAATAAAGATTCAGGCTTCTTATTTAATAATTTTTGATAAATTATCACAAACAAATCTTGATATTAAATATTTAATAAAATTGAAAGAATTTCATCTTTCAATCATAATGGAAAGTTAAGTAGGTCGGTATATCTCAACAATTATTGTAAAAATGTGAAATGGAAGATTAAAATATAAATATTTAGAAAATAAATATTCGAATAGCAAATTTGTAAAGTATTGATAAAACCCCAAGAGTAATTTTTTAAGCAATCGTGAGTATGATAAATTAATAAATGCACTCTAATAAATTTAATAACTGAAAAAAGTGAAACCACATTAGGGGAATTGCAAAAGTGGGTGGAAAGTGAAATTAAAAAGTGATTTATAAACCCTTAATTTAAACTATTAAACGATTAAATATTTTTAATTACAAAACATGGCAGACTTTGTTGCTGTCGACTCTTTCAGCTAACATTGAGCTAGTGGGGCGACCTTAAGGTCATTTTGTAGCCCTTCGAAATCTAGGAGGAATTTGGGTGCTCGGGGCACACAGCACACGCCCTGGCGAAAGTTGCGCTTGATGTAGTATTTGCAGTCTCCCGGTCTACTAATTAATCACAACTCTCACTCAAGACAGCTGCATCAGGGAATGCCCAGTCTCTCATGCGAAGAAAGACCAGTCTGGAGATGTCATCGCCTGGAAGGAAGATCTGCTCTTGAGCATTGGCCTTGAGGAATTGCGATACCTGGGCGCGGGGATCAAGCAATGGGTACTGAGTGGCATCGGGCGCCTACCTATAGGCAAGCAGGGAGGCATTCAGCTGCTCCACGAGTTGAGAAGAGGAGTGCTCGAACATCGGGACCTCGCCATGAGTCGACAATGGCTGCTCGACTAGGGGCTGCGCAAGACCAGTACATTCTTTGATGGCTTGGCCTCAGGAGGAGCGCTAGTGGTAGCAATTGCAGTGGATTAGTGCTCTGTCTCCTCATCAGAGCCGTTGGACCCCCTTCTTTGGCCAGGGAGTTGCGCGAAGTCAGCATGCACAAGCACAGTAGCAGACTACGGTGGCAACCTAGATTTACTCTAACATGAGTTGCAGATTTCTTCAAAGGCTATTAGGAATTCATTTAGAGATTTCCTCTGGATCACAGAGCTTTTCCACTTAAGCCCAAGCCACTTTTCCACCCCATGCCTGAATTGGAATCCTGAGGCTCTACAGGAAAAGGGCATTAAAAGCCACCCTGGCGAAAGGGGGTCCAACGGCTCTGATGAGGAGACAGAGCACTAATCCACTGCAATTGCTATTACTAGCGCTCCTCCTGAGGCCAAGCCATCAAAGAATGTACTGGTCTTGCGCAGCCCCTAGTCGAGCAGCCATTGTCGACTCATGACGAGGTCCCGATGTCCGAGCACTCCTCTACTCAACTCGTGGAGCAGCTGAATGCCTCCCTGCTTGCCTATAGGTAGGCGCCCGATGCCACTCAGTACCCATTGCTTGATCCCCGCGCCCAGGTATCTCAATTCCTCAAGGCCAATGCTCAAGAGCAGATCTTCCTTCCAGGCGATGACATCTCCAGACTGGTCTTTCTTCGTGTGAGAGACTGGGCATTCCCTGATGCAGCTGTCTTGAGTGAGAGTTGTGATTAATTAGTAGACCGGGAGACTGCAAATACTACATCAAGCGCAACTTTCGCCAGGGCGTGTGCTGTGTGCCCCGAGCGCCCAAATTCCCCCTAGATTTCGAAGGGCTACAAAATGACCTTAAGGTCGCCCCACTAGCTCAATGTTAGCTGAAAGAGTCGACAGCAACAAAGTCTGCCATGTTTTGTAATTAAAAATATTTAATCGTTTAATAGTTTAAATTAAGGGTTTATAAATCACTTTTTAATTTCACTTTCCACCCACTTTTGCAATTCCCCTAATGTGGTTTCACTTTTTTCAGTTATTAAATTTATTAGAGTGCATTTATTAATTTATCATACTCACGATTGCTTAAAAAATTACTCTTGGGGTTTTATACAAGCTGGTTTTAAAAATAGGAATGACAAAAGAAATTTTATTCTCGCATGGATATTAATTATTATTTTGCTTTATTTTTATTTTAATTACTAAATTAAAATGAAATCTATCTGGACTTTCTCTGTTAACTGACCTTCATGATATATCTATTAAAAAGTCTAATTTAGATTTATTAAATAAAATTGATATTGCTCAATTTATGGTAAATAGTGAATTGTCTAGTAGCACATCCTTAGCAAATCAATACTACTGTTTACCACAAAAGTATTCAGTGAAGCCATTCTTAAAAATATTTAATTGTAAATTTTTTTTAATAAATCATAGGCTTTTTAGTTTTTATGCTAATGTAATACTATTAAAGGAAGTTTGATAGCTCTGAATCAAACATACTGAGTGTATAGCATGGTATATTCCAAATTAAACAAAAGTTTTAAAATTTTATGAAATAAAAATTTAATTTTATCCAACTTGAGCTGCTAAGACTCTTTGGCATTAAAACTTCTCCAGAAATCATCTTTGCTCTAATATCATATCCATAAGTCTTCGCAAAAGATAAGAAAGGGATTTTATATACTTAAATAGCAAATTTTTATCACCACAATTTTTTAATTATATATATAAAAATAATATTTCATTAGAGATGTTAATTTTTCTATTTTAGTATATATTGTTTGTTTAATTTAATTTTTGAAAAGATTAACTTCTTTATATAACAATACTTTAATAAAATTAAAATTTATTTATATGTATTTCTCAAAGTTTAAATAATCATCAACATTATTATAATTTTATCTAAAATTTAAGAAAGAAATATAAATTTTTACCCAAAAGTTTTAAGTGTTTCATGATTTTATAGGTGATCTTTATTCAGTTCATTTAATGGTTTAAAATGCATATTTTAGTTTAGGAAGATAGATGATTATCAAAAAATTACATTATAATACTTCCTATAGAATAAATTTAAATATAAGAAATTAAAAATACTATATCGAATTTTAAATTCATCTGATTACAAAAGATTTTAATGAAAAATTAACTTTAAAAATAAAAATTTTTTACATGTTTCTTCTAAAAAATATAGTAATTTTATTTGTTCATAGATGATATTTAAATGTACAAATTATTCTTCAATAGATCTATACTTTTTTAAAAAAATAAGTTTCACTTAAGCATTATTAATAAAACTGCTTTGAAGACAATTTCTAAAAATAAAAATTGTACATTTCAGATACCCGAAGATTTTAATTATATATTATCATAAATGATTATGGTGTCAAGGAATTGCATGAACTTTGATATTTCATAGAGGTTTAAAGCCTGAAAATTTTATGTTAAACCTCTGCTCTCTAGAAGTAGTAGTTATCGACTTCAAAAGAGCCTTAAGATAAGAGAATATCGCTAGCAAAGGTTCTTGGGACACCTGGTTACTTTTTAATCAGAGAAAATAGACAGGTGCCTCAGTCTAAAAGGACGTATGGGCAGTTGTTGCTATTACTTTTGAGAGCGATATGTATAGCATGTCTTACTTTGGTATTAGGCATGAAAAATAATCAATAAGTTTAGCTTAAGAGCATATAAAATAAGAATATGTATTCGAAGAAATGCGTAATTTACTAGATAAAGGTATAATTTTTTTCGAATTTGAAAGTTGTTAATTTATAATTTAAATTTAAAATTGTCAATAATTATTATAGGAATTTGGTTGCTTTTCATTTAATACACAAAGTACTAATATTTATATATATATAGGCTCCTATCATAAAAGAGAAAGCAACCAACTTTTTAATATCAGTATTTAAGGCTTTTAATATTTTAAATCATTCTTAAGTTTTAATTCTAACGGCCATTAATGGCGACTGCTCTATCTCAGGCTACCTAACCCTAATGGTGAGTACTGCTGTAGCATGTCTAAGCATCTCTGGAGCAGCTGCCAGCCATCAAGGCAAATCTACTGAGTCTTTAACAGCCACAAGAAATGGGGAGAAGAGGGATGAGGCAGAGGCCTATTTGCCATTCACTGTAATACCGCTTTAGCATCGATATCGTGTGCCTACCATAGAGAACCAGGGGCTTTGAAGGGTTTAACAATTATACGACCCTCTCTGGTGATGCTTGCTATGCTTGAAAGGCTCTGAGGAGCTGGAAGGTTAGTGTTATCGTTGTTCATCTAATTCCTTATAGCACTGCAAGGGAGATGGGCATGATTTTGCGAACACATTTGGGCTGAATCTACTCGTATTAAGCTCAAAGATGGCAAGAGTGAGAGAAATGGAAGGTCTTGTATTGCCCGATACCCGAGCATAACTCAGCATTAACACTCCTCACATCTGAGCATGTTCCCTATGGTGCGAAGATGCGAAGTTCCAGCTAAAGCACGAGAGTGGAAGGGGTCCTCATTTGATGAGATACTATAGGGCCTACAGCGAGAAGGATGGTGCTTCAGGGATCCTTAGCCCATCTAATGTCAAGGAGCACATCGTTTTCGAAAGTCTTTTCCATCCATTAGGAAATCGCCAATGCTGATCTATTGCACCAGGGAGGAATTCAGATAGCCACCAGAAGAAAGCGGCAAAGGGCTAGAGGAAAGCATCTGTATGCAAGAAGCGCGTGACTGTAGCTCGAGATTTTCAACACAAAGACATGAGTAAGGCGCCTGGTTGAATGGCTATGGTGCAGCATGAAAAACAAAGATGCTCGTTTTACTCGGCCCCTGGGATAGATGTCTGAGTCGGAGACTCCATCTCCCTGCGTCTTTGCATGGTAAATCGCGTGGTACCACTGGCCGCCCCCCATTTTGAAGGTTCGCCCCTTACTTTGCCTGCAATACCGAAAGTCCATAAATACCTGAACTTCCAATGGAAGTGATTTGACTATTTTCTGAAGAAGCCCATTAAACCACTACTGTAGGCTCGAGAGAAAATAGAGGCCGCTAAACTGATCTGAGGCTGTACTATTCCTTCCCGCTGAGAGAGCAACGGTGTCCCTATTCGTTTCATCTTTTAGAATCTCCTTTTTAGCACCCACCTATCTGTCAACATTCGGACAAAAGTGTCAAAATTCTGACATTGATATCCTTAAGTTTAGAATGTGGTACGTGTTGAAGAGATACTATCAAGAGCGAAGACACCAAACTAAAATGCCATGCAAACAAGTAGGAATGAAAGCTTGGCCATGAATCGCATGAGGGCTTGCAGTCGATGCAGGGTACCTCTTTCAAATAGTAGGAATAACAAGACATCTCTTTAGCCAATTCTCTCAATGCCTCTACTCTTAAGTATCCTGCTATACTGATAGTATTCACATGTTGAATTGCCCAATATAGTAATTACGCTCGTGTATAATTATATTATCTCTACTATATGTATTTAGCTAATGGTTTTGTTTTTTGCATTTGAATTTCTTTTTCACTAATTTTTACACAATTTTAATGAAAATTGTATAAGTCCCTCTTTATTCTAGGCAATCATTAGAAGACATGCTTGAACCACTTAAGAGAGCAAGGTTCAAGAGGTTCAACAACGACAGGCAAATTAAATTCGTTTGATAAGAGTAAACCGATAATCTTTAAAAACATAATTAATTCACATAAAACTTGAGTTTTCTCAACTAACCCCTATAAGACACCAACTATACTTTACAAATCAAATCAAATCACTAAAACATCTAATTAAGTGGTATAGGGGTTTTGATTATATAATAAATTCTAATCCTTGACTAAAAGATTTGGAATTCAGGCAGTTAATTATATCATTAAATCTAATTTAATCAAATTTTTTCGAATTTCTAACTTTAATAGTATTTTAATAATATTTTCTTATTTGTTGGAAACAAGAAACCCCTCGAACAATTTATATAGATACTTTTTTATTTTCTATAAAATTCCCCATTCATTTATAATATTATTAAATTAGAATTTAATTAGTTGGAACGAGTGACGAAAAATTCTAACCTCGGTTAGATTTTGAGTCTCTCAAGGTTCGCTGATTATAGGTTCGAATATTCGTTCAATGACTCAATAACCAGCTTCAAAGACTCTCGAGGTCTTCCTGGAGTGAAAGTGGTTCTAATTTGATTAATGGTTTTCTACAATCCAGACCAGAATCAAATTCTGATGTTCACATCAATATCTGGTCAGTTTCTGTTCACAAGATGGTTTCTGGCACTGACGAAAAGAGATTCTAAGTGAATGACATGATTGGTTGATGGCTATGCTATAGCTTCGGTCTTTGAATGTTGATATGCAACAGGCTCTATACTGTTGGCTTACTATTGAAATTAATTTGGTGGGGTCTTCCCCTTTTAATGATTATTCTCAGGGTTTCCTTGAACCCTCGATGCGAGTTAATTATTATTATTATTTGTTCTGACCGAGACCCCCTCCTACCACCCCCCTCCCCCCTCAGCCGAGATCCCCTCCCCCCCTCAACCGAGACCCCCCCTCACTTTATAGTAATTTTTGATAAACTTATTTTTTACTCAAAATAAATTTCTTGCCCTGCGGGCCGCTATTACCATTATAGATATTACTTGATACGTTTTTCTACGTCCGTCATCCTTTTTGAAAACAATCTCCCATAGGGAAATAATTATAATAACATTCCTTTTTACTTTCATTAGTAATAATATGATTTTAATTGACACACAATAATATTATAAAAATTTCTTATAACTTAAATTACTTCCATTTGACTAAATATTAAGAATTAATATAATAATTTTCCAAATAATTTTACATCTTTTTATTTCTTTATAAATACTTTTAATATTATTTTTACTTTATTTTGTTAGTTACTAATAAAATATTTTTTGGTTTAGCTTAGATCTGGAAAAGTTCTATATAATTTCTTTTGTTTTTGATTACAATTTAAATACATCAATGAATAAAAAAAAGATTTTATTAGTAACTAACAAAATAAAGTAAAAATATTATTAAAAGTATTTATAAAGAAATAAAGAGAAGAAAAATTATTGGGAAAATTATTTTATTAATTCTTAATATTTAGTCAAATGGAAGTAATTTAAGTTATAAGAAATTTTTATAATATTATTGGTGTCAATTAAAATCATATTATTACTAAATAAAGTAAAAAGGAATGTTATTATAATTATTTCCCTATGGGAGATTGTTTTGAAAAAGGTTGACGGACGTGTGAAACATTTCAATTTATATACATAATGGTAAAAGCGACCCGCAGGACAAGAAATTTATTTTGAGTAAAAAATAAGTTTATCAAAAAATTATAATAAAGTGAGGGGGTCTCGGTTGAGGGGGGGATGGGGATCTCGGCTGAGGGGGGGAGGGGGTCTCGCTGAGGGGGAGGGGAGGTAGGAGGGGGGGTCTCGGTCAGAACAATTATTATTATTCATTTATAATTATGTCTTAGGCTTTAATCAAATTTCATAATACAGTACATCCTTTATTTATTAGGTATGTTCTTTCTTTATTAGCTCAAAAAGACTAATAAACATTTCTTAACAAATATTTTGATTGAAAAATGCATAAAGATAAACTTATACCTTTCAACTTTCGTTTATTATCTATTGCCTAAAATAGGAAACAAAAAAATTGTTTTTAACAAGGTTACGAAAATTTATTATTCTTTTAATTTGTATATTTTTGTTTTACCTAATTTTTGTTTATAATATATTCTAATTGTATAATTATTTATTAATTTTAAAGAATTTTAATCGCTAGTATATTTCTTATAATAGTTAAGGAAGTTTTTTTTATGAATAAATATTGAGATCATTATGATTATTGAATTTCATTATGATATTAAGCATTAATTTTTACCATATTAAAATGATATCAATAAAATTAGGGAAAAATGGTCTAGGTTTAGAGATCATTAATATATTTATTTGAATTATCTGATCATTTTATATTTATTAGAATTATCTAAGCACTGTTATCTACAATGAAGTACTATATTTAGAAAGATAGTCATAGAATCTGTTCATAAAATTTTGGAAGGCAAGATATATAAAAAATATGAAAATGATAGGTCATGCCATACTATTAATAGAAATAAATGGTTATGAATTAATCTAATTATTACAAACCTTTGATTTTGTTTAAAAAATCAAAAAAATCATTGTATCGACAAAAAGTTATACCTCAAAATTCTAACATGACTCAAATGAACCTATTTTTTCTATCACACTTGAGATCTTTCTAAAATTTTGTGCATATAAATAGGGTTTCCAATCTTAAGTTTGCAGTATTTGAATCCATGCTTTAATATACTCGAAATCAAGCTTCACCAGGTTTCCTTCTTGCTTATGCAAAACTAAGAGCAAAGACATATAATATTTATCAATATTTAAATAATAACTTCATATGCTTTTACTAAGAGAAAGATTTAATAAAATTGAGAGAAGAGTGGGATTAATATTTAAAAATTGCTTTGTATTATCAGACAATTATCAAATAATTATTTAAGTATTATTGTTAAATGATATATAAGAAAAGCTGAAAATAGTTTTAAATTTTTTTTTGTACTAGTACTTTATTTTTCTTCAGAAAAATTATAAATATTTCTTTGTAAAAAAGAATGTTTGTGTTTAAATAATTTATTTGCCTCATATATAAATTAATAAGTGAAAGATTCTAAAATTTAATTAATTTTTGATTTATAAATAATTTATAATAATTAATTAAATATACAGTAGATTTTAAACATAAGGTGATCCACTTTTTCTTTAGAATTCGAGGTAAGTGGTTCTTATTTAAATAAAGAGTAAAATTATTAAACTTCAATGTCAGGAAATAAAACCTCCTTGAGTTTGATAAAGCCAATCAAACCTTCAGCAACTGGATTCTCTGTGAATATCTTAATGCATGGGGTAACCAGAATCTCTCTCAGGAATCTGTCAGTCCTATCACTTTTATTTTATACTTTGATACATTAATAAAAAACATCAGAATCTTTTCAATAAGTTGAAAATTTAACTTGGGTTAATCTGCAAATTATTAACTCCCTTAAATCTTTTCTCAAGTATATATTTAACTAGCTTTTCATAGAGTTAAGCACACTCTTTCACAACAAACTTATTTTGCTCAGCTTTAATGCCGGATGATAAAGGAATACCTGATCTTTTCTCATTTGGGTCGAAATAATAGTCTAAATTAATTAATATTTATAACATAATCAAAACCACTAAATCAGCTTAATTCAATGTTATAATATTACATTGGAGGATATAGTTTCAGCTTTATTGAAGTTAGAAGAACAGTTTCAGGTTTTATGGGAGTTATACGCATATAGTGTGTTTTTTATCAAAAATAATTTTACCTGCCTATAAATTTTAATAAAATCTCTCAAATATTTTTATTTCTTTTTCTTAAGTATGTATTTAATGATTTCCTAGAATGAAAGGGAGCTCTCAAGATTATCAGATCTACAGCTTTAGAGATAATTGTATCTATTATACATAATTATTTTCCTAATTTATAAGCTTCTATGCCATACGAAGTGATTATTCTGTATACTGATTCTTAAAAATGTCATGCTTTTCATTTCACCTTTTAAAATAATATCAGAAACTACCTATAGATCCATCTAAATTGAGCTATTAGTAATCTTATATTATTAGGAATGAACATAAAGATTTTCCAAAAATAAATGCGAAGGAACTTACATCTTTTCTTTAGGCTTTTTTGAAGTAAAAAATACTGCTTATATTGATCATATGTTTTAAATAACATAATATGGATTACAATCATCTTTAATTTCTTTAAATATTTCATATCTAACTTTAAATCAAGTAATTTGGATATATTAAATGATATTTGCAAAATTTGTGAACATCTAAAAATCATTTTAGTCTTTGTGCAATTAAACCAAAGCTTAAAATAATATCATCAAATTTAAGCAAATCATATCACTAATAAAAAAATTAAGGGACTTTGTGGTTTAGATTATTACACTCTATTTATTATGAATGTGAGTTAAATACAATCGATGTGCCCAAGGTCTCTGATCCAAGGAGAGGATAGTCTACAAAGGTTTGGGATTTCATTCGAAATTCTACAAATGTTTTAGAAACCATCTTAGTCTTATTCTACTAAAGCTGCAACGCATGAATAAGTACCATAAACTACTAAGAGAGTTTTACATGTTTAATTCTCTCTATAAAAATTATATTATTACGAAGTAATTTTTAGAAAATCATTGAAGAAAAATAATAAAAAAATCATGATTTAATTAAACTAAAATTAATTGACTGATCGATTAAATAATTTAAAATAATATTAATTTAATTTCATTAGTAATTTTGATTTAAATTAGTTTGATTTGTAGAAAAGCTTTCAATAAAATTTGATTTAACATTTAAGATCGATCTTAAGTTTAATTTTCTTAAGAAAAGTAAAAGTTATTATTAATATTACAAATTATAAAATTTAGCAAAAATGGAAGCAATTATCTTAGAATTAGCCAATTATTCGTATTCAGATTCACCACGAATATATATTCTTAATTTAATTTATACTTAACTCTATAATTGAACAAAGAGAAATTTTCTTATTTAGCTAATGGCTTTCTATCAATAGAGAGAGAATAAGTTTTTTCTGTAGTTTAGTCATTGATTGTAATTTTTGAGAACTTTAAATTGAAGACTAATATAAAAGGAGCAGCTTATAGAAGACTATTAATTCAATTCTCTTATATCAAAGAACATGATTAAATTTAGAAAATTAATGACTAAAATAATAAGATTAATTTTCAAAATTAATGTCTAATTATCATATTATGGTCTATATTTGCAGTAAAAAAAAATAACCGTACTAGATTTTTATTAACACTTTCTTTATTAAATTGTTAAAACTAAATAATAGAAATTTAATTAGAATTTATTTATCCTTATTATGCCAATATTTTTAATTAAATTATTTTAAAAAAATTAATCATTTATTCTTAAGTAAATGTGTTTTGATTGCCTTAGAAGCTGTCTCAAACTGACTCTACTCATAGAGTTGATAGCTAAAGGAAGTATATATAGAATTTTTTTTACAATAATAAGTATCAAATGATATTCCTTCTTAGTATGATTGCAAGAAATGAGCCTTCTTTGTTTTTCCAATCTTCTCTACTTAATCAAAGGAAAACTAAATTAGTTAATGATAAAATTATTGTAGAAAAAATTTGCTTAGGGAAATTACATTATAAAATTAAAAGAATTCATTAAAATTCGTGGTAGTTAACTTTCTCGAAAACTAGACAATATTATAGTTGTTCGGATGAGAATTGAAAATAAGCTGGACATTACTATTGCCGGTGATATTTTTATGCTTCCTTGAAGAGAGATAAATAGACTTTAATAATGTCAAATAATCAACTTAATAAGTTCCCAAAATATTTATGTCGATTTATCTCTCTTCTTAGAACCGATAAATAAAACCGCCTATTGTAAAGTCTAGCTAATTTTCAATTATCATCCGAGCAACAATTATATTGTCTAGGTTTCAAGAAAGTAAGATGTCACAATTTAAATTAATGCTTATAATTTCCTAATTAAATTTATTCCTATAATAAAAATGGTTAAATATTCGGTAAATTAGGAAGATTCTTTTTAACTCAAGTCTACAATAAAAACTGTCTCTTATATAATTTTTACGCTCTAAAAAACTCAATAGTAGAATACTAATAAAATTAAAATATCTTTAAACTCAATTTGTTTCATGATCTCAGACACAGTTTAGCCATCACGATTAAGCTAGATGCCAAATCTTCTGAAATTGTTTTCATTGAGTATGTCATAGTGAAGTACACCATATACGATCAAATGCTTTGACAACAGGTAAGTGGTTAACAATCCAGTACCATATCTTCCAGTAGTTTCAGGGATATCTAACTAAGATATATCAAAATCTAGGTAATAGACACTTAAGTAAGTTAGTTACTTTATTTTTTTAAGGAAATATTCAAATGCTCTTTTTTATCATAATATGATGTGCTCTACTTAATATTATCAATAGGTTGTTTTCTAAGATATACTCTTTTTAAATAAAATCAATTACTTTAAACTTATTCATTACTTATTTTAAATTTAAAGCAATCATATAGTAATTAATGACTTTATATAAACTTGTTTTTTAATAAATATTTTTAATGTAATGTGTTTTAGCTTTGCATTTACTTGGACGTCTCTTTTTTTTATATTAAAAGGATTTTATGAGAAAATAATTTTGAAAATATTTTGAGATTTATTTAAGTTATTATATCATTGCTTTTAATTTATGAAATAAAAAAATGATGAGACAAAATAATCCTAAGAAAGATTACATTCTTTAAATGTTTTACCTATTGAATTATGATAGAGAAATAACAAATAATTTTTTTATAAAAAAATTATATTTTATAGTCCCAGTCAATTGTTCCCTAATCTGCATTTGATACTTGAGTAGTTCTTTTAAAGGCATTGTCTATTGGAAGGTCTATATAATCTTTATATTAAACATGAATTAATTTACTTTAGTTTGATTGATCACTTGTTGAATTTAAGGGATTTTGGGGTCCTTTTACCTCCTCTTCAACTGCTGGTTGACTAGCTCTTGATTTTTCTGGTCTATCCTTGTTTGACCCTTGCTTGATGATGTTTATGAGGTCGATAAACTTCAAATTACTTAATATGATAAGTAGCTATTTTTAAACTTGAAAGGTTTTCCATTATGAGAAAAAACAAATTCCTTCTTGTTGAGAGTCATTATAATTAATGGGGATTCAAAATATCAATTGCAAATACTATATTTTGGAGCAAAAGGATTACAAAATATAAAATTTTATTATTGATATTTTTTAATGGTAATTAGTTATACTTAAAAATTTATAACCACAAACAATTTCAAATATAATTGAGCTACATTATGGTAATTTTGATTGAGTTTTAATAATTTTCCAACATTACACTATCTAATAATATATATTTCGTGATACCTAACTAAAATTTTTTAATAACTTATAAAATGCTGGTTAAACTTTGCCTTTTAAATTTAATCTGCAAGCAAAGATAGAGAGCGACAGAAAAATATAGAATTTGACTACTAATAGGTAGTGTGATAACCTAAAAAAAAAAAGAGAATATAAAATGAGGACTAAATATAAAAATGTAATACGATAGTTTTTATAGCTAAAAATTTGATGATTTGTAATGCACAGTTAAAAACAACAAAAGTCCTGATTTTTTTATTGAAATTTATATAATAATATAGTGAAAAAAGGGAAATTACTTTATAAAAACGTTTTAGACTTAGGATTATATTTCTACTTTACTCTATATAATTATGACATGCTTATGATAATTATTTAATTTATTTAACTAATGTTAAGAAAAACTAACATATAGTGCAATTTATTTATTAAAAATTTAGGATATTAATGATATTAAAAATAATTTTATCAATCAAATAACCCTTAATTAAGATGTCTAAAATTTAATGGCAATTTATTAATAATTATATTTTAGTCATTTAAAATATTTAATATAAGCTTAAGTATTGTTTTTTACAAATATTGATATTGTAATAACATAGTAATATTATATCTTTATCTTCTAATTATAATTTTAAGATTGTAAAAACAACAGGATGATAAAATAGATTCAATTCTCAATTATTTGATAATAATAAATTCACTTCCCCTCATAACCTAAACATCTTTTCCTTCACAGCACTGATCTCTGGCATTTTGAAGCAGTTCATAGATAAATCTGGTGGCATTGTGAGATTCTGATGACAAATTTCCGAAAGCATCAAGAATCTTCTTGGCATCTTGAGTATCATTAATCTTTCTCTGCTCTAACTCATAGGCCAGCATGAGGTCTGAAGTGTACTTGGTACATTATGTGTAAGTTGTTCTTTTAGGCTTATCTGCAGGTTTGCTGTATTCTGATTTAGATTTATCAGAAACTCTCTAAGATTGCATTATAATCAATGAAATTTATTTTATTAATTATAAGTCAATCAAATCAAATTTTCTTAAATAGTCATTAGAAAGATTATATTTTTATAAAAAGATTTATGGTTAACCTGAAAATATTATGATTAATGATCTTAACTAATAAAATTATAAAATTTTATCTTTTCTACAAAAAAAACACATTTACAAATTAATATTATTTCATTTGTTTTTACATTCAAATTATTTATCATTTAATAAGACTATTTAGCTCAATAAACATTTTATTTTAACATAACTGAAATTTTGTTTAAAACGTAGATTTAAACGTACTTATAGAACTAAATAGGAGATAAATACAATTTTTATATTAAATTTTGGTGTTTTCTATATTTTTATTTGATATTTTTAAATTATAAACTTAAAATATCTGTATTTTACATTAAATTTTGAATATTCGTGGATATATTTAGCATCAAAATAGAGACTAAACTTTTTTAAAAATGCACTTCGTATGTATATTAAATAGATATAAAATTTACAATTTTATATCTTTGGTATTTTGCTAATTTGATAAAAATAATAAGAAAAAGTTACGCTTTAAAATTATAAAGTTTTTTGTCATCTTTTATGATAACTTTATGCATCTTTTAAATTTATAAATTCTTAATCTTTATATATTTTCATTGCGTATTTATGCTTGAATCTTTTTTATAAGGATTTAAAATACAAATAGATAATAATTTTTGGTATTTTTATAAGCTTCATATATTCTAGAATAGACTTTCTTATAAACGTTATAGATATTTAATAATTGATATATTCAAATTTATATGTAAGGAATTGAAATTTCGAACAATAAAATTAAAAAATTGATTTTATCACTAAATTGATTTGCACTACAAATAGAAAATTATATAATTATTTTTCCTATATCAATTACATTTTAGGTTATTTATATACGGTTTCGCTAATATTAACCTTAAATATTAATGATCATTGTAATTGGTGAGTTATAAATAATGTGTGAAATAGTTGATTATGTAAATATTAAATTAATTAAGTTTAAATGGAGAATAAACACTCTAAAAGTAATAGTAACAGCAGTTTTGAGCAACCGCTTATCAATTAAAATTTACTAGCAGGGGAATAGGAATTGTAGAACTTTGGGTAAAAAAGTGGGGCAAATGCCTAAAATACATAAAACTATAAAAATCTGAATATTAAATTTTTTATAAAAATTAACTTATTTCTATATCAGAAATTGATATTTTAAATCCTGCGTTGAATAATTCCAAGACTGATAACTAGAATAAAACGCAGTCGCTAACAAATCAATAAATAAATGTATGGTAATTATTTATTAATTATAATAATTGCCATATAGTATATATAAAATATAATCCCTATAAATTTATCATAGTATTCATAGTCACCAGCTATGATATAGATCCTGGAGCATAATTTTGATGGAATTTCAAGTGCTGAGAGACTCATCCAACAAAGAATATAGTTACAAAACTAATAAAATCAGGATAATGGTAACAAAAATGTTGATTTAAATACAATAAGTGTTGGCATGAATGGTACTTAGTCACTCTAGGGAACTATAGAAATATTGGACAATGATAATCTTGCAAATTCAAACAGCAATAAACTTTTACAATATTCCTAGTAAATATTTATATTCAAATGTGTATGTGTGTGAATTTACTCTTATTTTTTTATATTGCAATAACATCAGATTTATTAATAGCAACAGCCTCCAATAATTTCACATTAATAACTCTAGTAATAAACCTCCAATCTATCCTTCGAATAATAGTAGCCTCTCCCACTCTCACAATAAAAATTCAATCACTAGCATTTAATGAATTAAATTTAGCAGCAAAACTTCAACTTCAGCACAAGCTAGCAGATTGACAGCAATAACTTTGGAAGTTCTACTATTCATAATAATCAAAATTTTCCAATGGATAATAATAATTATGGGGGGATGTTAAATTTATAGAGACTAGAGAGTTACCCCCCTTAAACTGTGGATATTGAGGAGGCTTTTGAGAGGTGTGGTGGTTTCGGCAGGTTTCAAATAGTCACTTCTATTTTCTTGATTTTAAAATGTATTGAAATTAGTTATGAATATATAAAAATATTGTTGTTTTTTAATATGTAATGATAATGGCAATGGGATCAGCTGCTTTCTTTCTCTATGGTTTTGCATTCATTGAGCATAAACCATAGTATTTGTGTTTAAATGATGCTACTTAAGAATGGTATTCGTGTACCCCTAGTTTATTTTGTAACGATCAATCTGTAAACTTAACTATTATTTTTATGTTTTTTTTCTTTTTAAAAACTATAAGATAATTTACAATGCTTAATTAAATTTACAATGGCGTGTGAACTATGAAGATGGGGAAAGCATTCACAATTTTATAGAATAATTAGATTTTCACTGTCAACCAGACTACAAATTAGGACTCTTTGGTTCATTTTTCTTACTTGGTATAGTTATAGGATGCTTCACAATGGCCAGAGCAGGAGATATTTATGGACGCCGACCTGTGTTTATGGTTGGAATGATTTGCTAGATTATTGTTACTTCCCTTCTTTTAATGTCCACAAGCTACAAACTTGACTATGCTTTCTTGAATAACAATTAAAAAAGATTTAACTCTTGAAAAGAGGAAATGAGTTAAATCTTTATTATTGTTTTTAATGCTCTATTATTGTTTATGGGATGGGCTATAACAGGAAAACAATACGTAGGCTTCTCATACCTCCTAGAAATGCAACCTGCCAGAAAATAAGTTGTTATTGGTACCTCACTATTCATGTTCGAAGCTGTGGCATATCTCACAGTTTGCCTCTATTTCTATGTTTTAAGTAAATGGTGGCACTATATAGAAATTCCAACAATTGGTTTTGCTATCTTTGGCACAATTTTTGCTTATTACCTACCTGAGAGTCCCAGATTCTTAGTTAGTTAGAATAGATTTGATGAAGCAAGACAAGTTTTTAATGTTATTTCAAAGCATAATGGATGTGGAGGCACAGTAGCCAATGACTTTGTATTTTAAGATGAAATTGAAGCTAAGGTTTTACTAAATAAGAGAATTGGAGAATCTAATGATCATATATATATATATATATATATATATATATATCTCTGTAATAATATGTTCTTAATGTGAAATTGAATTGCAAATATTTTAATTATCATCCAGTAAATACCAATTCCTTGAAAGATTTATTCTCAAATCCAGATACACGATCTAACTTGATATTTTCCTCAATAATATGGTCATGTTCTATGTTTAACTACTATTTGATTGCTTTTTATTTGAAATATTTCCCAGGAAGTATATTCAAGAATTCATTGTGGTTTGCGGCTGCTGACTTCATGAGCTATTGCATTTCTGGACAGATTTTAAAGCGTACTAATGTACAGAAGACTCTATAAAATCTTTAAAATTTCAGTAATAAGTCTCATATTTTTAGATTTTAGCTATTTTTATAACTCTTTTCATTTCTTATGTGATATCAGGATCTGGATCAATAATCTACTTATTTTTCTTCTGGGATATAAGACTAGTACCTCTATTCATTATTTTGAGTAGAGTGGGTAATAGCATGGCTTTTAACACTGTGTTTGTTGCAAACAATAGATTATTCCCCACCAAGTATCTAGCTCTAATTTATTTCAACAAGTAAATAAATAAAACTCTATAATGGCTATTAATTTTGTAAACTTTGTAGCTTCTAGTTTTGGAATAGTAAATTTTATCTCACATTTGTATGCTATTGGAGCTCCATTGATTGCTGAAATATAAGACCCCTACCCATTCACCACATTCTTTGTACATTCAAATTTTATATACTATAAAAAATAATTTTAAATTAATTAATGAGATTAATATTATTCATGCATAGGGGCATTTTGTTCATTCTTTTTGAAAGAAATTAATAAAGAAAGTAAGAGCGATAAACTTATGATGCATTGAGGATTTATTAAGAAGAAAAGTAATTTTAGATTTACACAAGGAAATTTGATTAATTTTAGTAGAGTAACTTATTTATAAGAGTATTAATATATTAAGTGCATTATTATATATATTTAGAAGCGGTTTTCACGCTCTTAATTTCACTAAATTTATAAATAATTTAATATTGTCAATAAACAATAATTAAGCAAACAAAAATATAAATTATATGTATTATATTGGCTTTTATTCATTCATATTTCAATGATATTCTAAATTATTTTAATTTTATCTAAAATAGTATTATAATGGATAATTAATCATAAATCAAACAATCGAATTCGTAAGTCAAAAACATAATGAATAAAAACCTTCTCCCTTAAGACAATTATTTCGTACAATCACATTAAATGCCTCCCTCTACATCAATAAATCAAGATTATGAGGAAATAGATGAAGAAGATGAAAAATCTCAAAACGCCTCACCATTTACTAACAAAAATGTAAAACACACTAAATTGAGAGAATAAGAAGATGTTTAAAGTAATCTTGATAGAGATGATGATGGGGTTGAAACTTAAGAGTCAAATAGTCCAAGGATTAGTGATAAAAATCAAAGATATGAGAAAGATAGTGATTCTAAGTAATGTGTCACAGTGGATTAAGCATTTGAACTGTGTGGGGGTTTCGGGCGATTTCAATATTTTAATGCTTTGCTGACAATAATGACTATGGGATCTAGTTCCTTTTTCCTATCATCTCTTGCGTTTTTGGAGCTTGAACCGCATTACATCTGTCTTAAGAAAGATAGTGTTAATGTGTGGGAGGAATGAATTAAAATTGTTAAATAAATTCATTCTTAAATTTATCCATTTTTTAATTAGAGGAATGCTCTGCAAGTAAATTCTGTGAGGATTAAACTATATAATGGCGAATAGACTGGGAGAATCAGGAATCTCTTGATAATTTCGTACAAAAATTTGGCCTATATTGTAATGCTGACGTTTAAATAGGCTTATTTGGATCGATTTTTCTCCTCGGGATTGTCTTTGGTTCGGTTACTCTTACACGTCTAGGAGATATTTATGGCAGGAAACCAGTGTTTTTGATTGGGATGATTTTGCAAATATTTGTTACAGCTGCCTATCTAATTTCTGATTCGCTTACTTTCGCTTATATTTTAACATTTCTGATTGGTCTCGCATGTACAGGAAAACAATTCGTTGGATACAGTTACTTGATTGAGATGCAACAGTCGAAGCACTAAATTGTTGTCGGTAGTCTTGAGTTTATCTATGAAGCCTTGATATATAAAATGAATAATAAATAGTATATAAGCCCATATATATTTATACCTATTCGTCATCCTGTACTTCTCATTTTTAAGTAAAAACTGGAAATACATATAAATTCCGACCATTGGTTTTGGTGTAATTGGTACAATGTATTTATTCTTCCAACCAGAAAGTCCGAGATTTCTAATATGTTCAAAGAAATATGATGAGGCAAGAAAAGTTTTCAATTTAATTGCAATTAAAAACGGTAAATCAAAGGATACAGCTTTAGATTTCATTTTTGTGGAAGAGCAACTATAAGAGAAAATTATTCAGTCAGATGATTCTACTTACATAAAAGAAGTTAATGAAAATTAAAGCGAGTAAAGCATAAAGTAACTTTTTTAATGATTTAATCATGTAAAATCTAAAAACCTTTTCAATTTCAATATCTATCTGACTTTAATTATATATTTAAATAACTCTGCACAAATAATATTCTTAGAAGTAACCTTGTCTTCTCAAGCTTCATTTGGTGCTCAATAATGTTCAACTACTATATCCTTGCTTTTTATATAAAATACTTCCCTGGCAACGTATATGAAAACACCCTAGCTCTTGTCTTCTCCGATTTAGTGGCCTATATAATTTCAGGTTCAGCTCTTAAGCGAATTTCGATGAAGAAAACTTTAGTTTTAGCTCAATTATTCAGTTTACTTGGATCACTGCTGTATCTATTTTTATATCAAGAACTATATTTAGTTCCTATTATTATAGTGCTTTGTAGATTTGGTAATAGCATGAGCTTCAACACTCTGTAAACATGAAAACTACAAGTTTATATAAATAGGGTAGTTGATATTTTAATTTTTAAGTTTATGTAGGAAACAACAGACTGTTCCCTACTCAATTTTTGGCAACAACATTTGGTCTGGTGAACTTCGTATCTCACATGTTAGCAGTAGGAGCACCTTTAGTAGCTGAGATAAACGATCCATATCCTTTCTTTGTATTTTTGGGGAATGCTGGGGTTGCGTTGATTTCATGCTTTTTCCTAATTGAAGTCAATAGAGATAAAATTAATCAACCTTCTAAGTGATTTCTAACAATTTAAAATCAATTAATTTGAAGTATATATGTTAATACAAAGAGTGATATGAATTAATAGCTTATTTCTTAAGAGAAACTTCATCTAATAAATTTGATGATGATAAAATCGGTCTATAAATACTGTTAATTAAATAATTAAAAATATTCAATCATTTTCCTAAAATTGCTAAATAGCTTTTTAAGACCTTGTCCTGGGAGCACGTTCTTATATATGATCTCTTGACCATGTTATTTTCTTATTTTCCTGTTTCTTGTATCTATTCTACAGTTCTTATTGTTTTAGCAAACTACTGTGACTGCTTCCATGATGATACTTTAAATAAAAACATTAAAGATTCTATATTTAATTGATAAACAATTTAATGATAGTCTTATTCGTAGTTATCATTATCCTCAGTAAAATTAGTAATGTTTTAATCATGATTTTGAGATTAATCGAGGTCTATCTCATTTTCATCACTCTATAATCCTTGAATATTTCTGTTATGTAACTTATTACTTCTCTGCTTAAATTCTTCTTTTTCTTATTAAGTAATGTATATCTTCTGATTATTCTATAATTAGCAATGTTTTAAAATATTAATTGACAAACATAAATTATGAATAGTAATACAAATTCTTTAAAATACATACCTTTTTGAGTGGATTAATAAACAAGTCTTTTTCTGCTCCAGTAATTAGATATTTCTTCTCACATTCTAAGCGAATTCTCTCGTCTCTGACATCTAGCCATAGCTTTATTCTGTCGTAAGTCTTTTTACAAAGAACTGGAATAATCAGGATAGAGTTCAGAATTATGATAAACTTTTTTATTTGAACTTAGAGTATTGACTTATTTTTAATATAAAATGACATAAATCATGTTTACTAGTTACAAGAAGAATGAGGGCATATCCTATAAGTTAGTTTAAAAAGCCTAATAAGCTTTGTTTACCCCATTGATTAGCATCATCTTCATGGAAAGTTTCATCTACAAATTATAAGCATATTATACACACTCCGCTTAAAAGCATTTCATTAAGCATCACTATCATATTCACTCAAATATTTTTAACAGTTTTATATATTCAAATTTAAGTTATTTCTATAAATTAGTCAGCTTATTCTGGAATGGTCTGAGCACAAGATGCCACCCCATTATAAATGCACCACTTGTGATAATTGTAGTCCACAATTAAGTATTCCCATCCTCACTGTCTTTTATTAATGATATAACAAAGATAAGTCTTCTCAGCAGGTAAGTCCAGTGATACATGTAGTAAATTGGGTTTGATTACTTGAAATCTAGAAATAACAGGCCAAAGGAGGATTTCAAGTAGGGAGAGGTCAAGTGCTTTCTAAATGAAGGCAGGAGAATCAGGGATATTGCAAATGGAATTATCATTGAAATCGCGATTATAAATAGATTAACAATACCTAAATGTGCTTATAATTATGTTGTATATAGGAGAAGAAAAGAGCAATGAATTCAAATATGTTGCTTGATGAACCCTAGAATAATATAAATATGACAATATAAATTTACATTTTTTATGTTGAGAAAAGCGCAGAGTTAAAATTACAAGAAACTCATAAAATAAAGTCTAAAAAGGCCATTAAAATGGTATGATCCCTCTAATTTAGTAGCTAATTTCCAACTAAAATAGCAATTTAATTGTTTTTATAAGTTTACTTACAAATTAGAATTGTGATCCAGAGTTAATTTTAAGTACAAGAGCACTGGATATAACAATATAATCAAAAGCCAAATATTGTAGAAATACATTTGAATTTGGAAAATTACTTATAATTAAATTAATATTGATAAAATACCAAACAATAGGAATTATGAAATGTTTTTAAAATCAAAACTGCCATTATTTTAATATATGTAAATTTAATCATAATATCGGAATTAATAAATGAAAGAAAATGGGGTTTAAACAAAATAAGTATATGAGTAACAGTGAGATTTTTTCATGTTTTAATAAAAATAAGTTTCTTAAGTTGGTAGAAAAATTTTAGTTTTACCTATCATATGTGAGAATGTAAAAGTTATTTATCCTTTAAACACTTATTTGGTATTTTGTTTTAATTATTGTGAATTCTCAAAGTTAGAGTATCTCTGATTGAAAATCCTAAGTACAAAACGGTATTAGTGTCAACGAATTTAATCAGAGTTTTTTATTGATTGATATGAATTAAATAAAATTAAGTGATAAATTAAGATAATTATTGTTACTTACAGATATATTTTAAAGTTGATGTGTTGCTTAGCCAGAGAGGTTCTCGCTTCTCCATTTAGTCTTTGAATAAATTTAGGTATAATTTTCAAATATATAGTTTTAATCTGTTAATTTATTATTAATCACAATTATTTATTTTCAAAAATAAATTATCTATAATAAATCAAAATCGTGGCAGTTAAAGTTGGCCAATTTGAACGATCTTGGGCTCATTCGATAGAGAATTCAAAATTAGCTGGACTTTATTATTGGCGGTACTATTTTATCGCATCCCTGGAGCGAGATAACTCGACTTTAATGTGAGGGTATAATTTAATGAATTTAGATGAGTTTAATTAAAGTCGAGTTATCTCGCTCCAGGGATGCGATAAAATAGTACCGCCAATAATAAAGTCCAGCTAATTTTGAATTCTCTATCGAATGAGCCCAAGATCGTTCAAATTGGCCAACTTTAACTGCCACGATTTTGATTTATTATTAATTTAATTATAAGTAATTTTCCAAATTCAAATGTATTTCTACAATAGTAAATAAATCGCCCATGTTATTGAAAATTGCCATACTATTATAATTGTTTAGGTAAAATTGATAAGTAAAACTCAATAAAATTTATAAATATATGAAAAGTATAGAAATAAAAAGAGATTATTTTTTAGAGTCATTTAATGTAATATTAAGCATCTAAATTTTTTTAATTTATCAATAATAATAAATTTATAGTTGATAGACTTGATATAAGGTGATATTTTGCTTCTATTTAATTGAAATTATTGCTTTTCATATTTTTAAATTAAAGAGTGAAATTTAATTTAATTTTTACAGTTTTTATATTTTAAATCTTTTATGAGTTTTATATGGTTAATTTTCAAATTTATCTTTGCCTATTATGATACTATTAAACAAATCTTGCAGCTCTTAAATTTCGAAATTGCAAAAGCTTAAATAACTTAGGTAATGTCTGGTGTTATTTGGGAAAAACATAGTGATATTTGGAATAACAACAATTATTTATATGGTACTTATTAAAGCCCAGGTGCTTTCTACTGAACTTCCAAATAGCGTTGATGAGAAAATACTCAGTAAAATTAGGGCGTAAAGAAAGATCTGTGAGATTAGGATAGGAGTCTCTGTTTTGTCTTTCTCAGTTTGAGAGAGATATTGAGAATACCCAGATGGTTGAGATATCGTAAATGCCTCAACACCCTTACCATATTTATCTAAGAATGCCTCTGAGTAACGAAGGTCAATCTTAATTGACTCTAGGTTGTAGAAGCTTGATTTTGGCTTAAAAGTAAATTCTAAGGCTTGGAAATAAGTCATTCGGGTGTTATTAATAGATAGGTCGTAGTTGTAAGGTGATCACGGACCTTTTATCTGCACTTTGAATGCATCAAATATCGTTGCTATAAGAAATCAAAATTATATAAGGTAAAATACGGGCATTTAGAGTGACCGGTCTTGAAAATTTCAAAATGTATTTATAACTTTCTTAAGTATTTTAGAAGGATATCTTCGTTTTCGATAAGCAAGTGTGTCCATCAGGAGTGAATGTATAATTGGAACATTCCTTGCAGGTTTAGGTTAACTAATCTAAATAAAAATTTCCTACTGATAAGCAGCTCTTCACACATGTTCTTGTTCCATCAACCTATATTAATCAATAATTAAAAGAATTCTCAGTTACTTTAAAGTACCCACTGTTACAGGATATGCAATCTTTATATGTTGAGCTGTTGCATCTCTCACAAGCTGCGTCGCATACTAAAGATAATTGTCAATTAAATCAATTAGTAAGTTTAAGTAAAATAATTAAATTCTTTTCGTTACTTACTTGTGCAATAAGGCTTGCCAGTGGTTGCATTAGTCTACT
This sequence comes from Oxytricha trifallax, assembly GCA_000711775.1. Taxonomy (NCBI): domain Eukaryota; phylum Ciliophora; class Spirotrichea; order Sporadotrichida; family Oxytrichidae; genus Oxytricha; species Oxytricha trifallax. The sequence goes on from ARYC01001621.1 coordinate 41,957, forward strand.
CAAAATAGCCATATCTACAAACACAATCAAAAGTTGACATTCTAGAATCATCTTAGCAATAAGTACATTACGTAACTTTCTCGCAAGTCAAGCACAAGTTTGGACAGTTATAGATTGAATTTTGGCAAGGATAACCACCTATATTCGTAAAGTTACATGAATCAAAGCATGTTTAATCAGCTAGGTAGTAATCGCAAGATAGGCAAAAGGGTTTTGGGGCATTGGTTGAGGGGTTGCATTGATCTTTTGGCACTGCTGATAATTTCATGGTAAATTTTAATTATATAACAGTGTTATCATAATAATTAGGATGATGTCAAGTTTATTAAGGGCTTTAGCAAAATTCCATATATAAGCTGTTACAAGTACTCCATTCAAACCTCTTCCAAATTTTCCAATTCTATATTCTTGACCATCATCTGTCGAACTTGTTTGATAGATCTTATCAAATATTTTGCACATTGATGTTTCATTATTGCTATATATATATATGGAAAAAATTACTTATATTATTTTATTTATATAGTTATATATTGCCACAATATTAGTCTTTATATAGACACAAACTGTAGTATTGGTAGTGCTACTCTTAATCAAACTTACACCCACAAATATATACTCCTTAATATCAAGAGTGTTGTTAAATGCAGATGACCACGATTTAGTAGTGCCATTTAGGTTCACTTTGAATGATAAATCAGCATCGAAGTACATCGAAAGGTACAATTTATATATTAGTTTTGAATATACATTCATATTTAATAATTATAATAAATTTAATTTTCACAATTAAATTACCTCAAAATATAATAAGCTATTAATTATTTAATGAATGTTTCAAACTGATATAATCAAGTTTACAAGAATATCTATATTCCTTACAATATAAGTTTTTGTGTAAATTCCCTTATCAGTTCTAAAGAAAACTTCGACTGTGAATGCTTTATCTCTGTAACTTCTTAGAGCATCAAATGACATCATATATCCAGTCTAATTGAAATAAACGCCATGATTCGCTGTCCTAATATAATTTTTAAATTGTTAGCTAAATTGTACCCAAAAGTATATGCCTATGATCCACCTATTTTAACATTTCCTGCTCCTTTCATTATATTTGAAATTAAAATTTATATTAACGATTGACTTTATAAATCAAATTACCTATTATTTTTTTATACAATCCTTAATCAGCGATAATTTGCACATCTTAGAAAAACAAACTCGTTAGAAAATCCACATATCCTGCGAAGTTCTTAAGAGTAGAGAAATCCAGTGTAGTTTTATATCTTTTTCTTAGATCCCATGCATGAGTCATCAAAGATGTATCTGTGGGATCGTATTCTAAGCATGTTGACTTCAATGGACTGCATATCTTGCACAATCCACTGCAGCTGTCTAATATAATAAAATGTTATTCAATACTTACAACTGATAAAAGTAGTCTCAATTGTGGATATAGGATAAGCTTCACCAGGAGTTTACGAGGAATACAAGGAAATATCATAAATATAGCCAATGAAAAACTTGTCAATAATATTCACACCATATTGCCTTGCCCCGAATAGTGTGAAACTATATCTATCATCGTGATATTTCGTGCTGAATGTCTTGTATGGGGAGATTTGCCTCACTCTATTGTTGAAGTTCATCATCTGCACTCTGTTTATTGATGTAGTTGATGTAGCATCGTTTATATAAATATTTATTTATGCAAAATTATAATTTTTATAAAAGTTTCCAGAGAAGTAAATTGAGATGAAATTCCAACCAGTTAATACAGGTAGTGACATGTTTAGCTGCTATTCTTTGATTCTTACATAGTAGTTTTAGTTTTTAATTAACAAGCATATACCTGGAACATACACTGAATTGGTCTATAAATAGTTTTATTTCTCAATCTTTCTTACATAATTAGCTAAAATAGCATTATTATCGTGAAATAAATCAATTAATCAACTTTGCTCATTTCTTTATGATTATATTAATATTTATATATTTTTAGGTACTCTACAGCATTTAAGCTGTTTTGCAGTAGAGTACCTTAATTACATTAATTTTGAAATTATTTAAATTTAAATGCTTTAAATAAATTTGTTATGATGTTTTTACAAAAAGTAATGTATAAATTAAAATTTATTAATTAATTAAAATTATTAAAATTTAGGATCTAGAAAAATATTATATCTTTAAGTCTTGCTGCTTAGTATAGCAACTTTTATAATTTATTCGCATTTTATATTCACAATTAATTTATACATTACTTTTTGTAAAAAGATCATAACAAATTTATTTAAAGCATTTAAATTTAAATAATTTCAAAATTAATATAATTAAGGTACTCTACCGCAAAACAGCTTAAATGCGGTAGAGTACCTAAAAATATATAAATATTAATATAATCATAAAGAAATGAGCAAAGTTGATTAATTGATTTATTTCACGATAATAATGCTATTTTAGCTAAATGCTTGCAGAATATATACTGCTCTGAAGTATCATCAATAATGTATAGCCACATATTGAGATGAGAGGGATTTACCAAGTTAAACGACTCTGTGGTGTCTGCTTTGACCATGGCGTATTACTTACCTTCAAAAGCCAATCCAAATGTCGATTATTTGGCTGAAGTATCATCTAAAATCATCCACAAAGTTAAAATAATGTCATAATAATTAAATGTTAATCAATAAATCAACATACTTGGATAGAGATGGAACAAGTTGAATGAGGATATGGCAGCTCCAGTGTTTTTTATATACGTGCTCGATGTTAATGCAGAAGTGCATTTATACCTGTTTTTCTCAGTAAAAGTACAATTTGCCTAATTACTCGTTTAAATGAATTATAAAATCGTACATATTAAAGGTAAATGATAAATGTAAATGCTAAGAGGAGATGCATTAAAGGTACTTTCATTTTATAATTATAAAAATAGATCTATAATTATAGTATTATAGGAATATGAATTAAATGGGGGAAAATTATAAAATTAATTTCATATTATGTTCGATTGTATCTTTAATCCATGATAACCCCTCTCTAAGAAGTAATCATTCAATTAGGAAGATTAAAAAATTTCAAATTATAATTGAACAAATTTTTGTTTAATTTTATAATTTAGTTAATCATCCTTACTATCTCGGATATAAAATAAAAAAAAGATATTTAACTATAGTTTGACATAGAGAAAAATACAATTAAAATATTTATAAAAATGCATACACTTATAATCAAAATTAATATATAAACTTTCACTCTTTTAGTAATAATTAAACATTAATTTGATTTTGAAATGATTACAATTTTATAAGCAATATATATTTATTATTGTCAATATTATCAAATTTTTATATTGCAAATAGTATATTTTTATAATTTAATATCAATCTTTCCAATCATCTTCATGTCTTACCACACCTTTAACAGGCTTAACTCTCTTATTAGTGCTCTTTCCACCTCCACTAGGAGCAGTACCACCACCAACAGCAACCTATGATTGAAACTGCTAATCATCATAAATCCATTAGCTATTGCCACCAAGCTCATCCCCATTTCCATCATTAATAAGATCGTAGTTTTATTTGCTTCCTCCTGCATTACTCTGATTAATATGCTGATAATTGGCTTAATTAGTGCTGGAGTTCCAATTCATAATAATCTCCCTGGCTTAGGTCACTCTATCTTCAAAAGCTTTCCCCAGTCTCTCCAAATATCCACCATCACCCCCATAAACAATACTTACACTGTCTCCTTCTACATCTTCATCATCAAATTATTAGGATCTTGGCTACTGTTTACTATAAAAACCACCCATCACTTCTTAATCATTAATGCTCATTATATTCTTAAGCGCTCGTTTCATATCAGGGTAGTGCATGTTGAACACTGACCATAGTTTTACCTGAGCAGCTTGAGAATCTTCTGAGTTATGTATTATTGTATCTAAGTCTTGAAACTTCTCTACTAAGTTGAATTTAACCTCATTCCTAAAAACTAAACAAAAAATCAAGATCAGCTTATCAAAGAAGTTTTAAATGTAACTCTTTATAAATTCTGTGATTAACCAATGTCTAAGTGACTTTAGCTCTGAACCAACTCTTCAACCCATGCAAATGCTGAAACATTCTGGTATACTGAGCTTTTATCATATTAATTTATTATTGCTTGAGATATACCTCCACTATGTAACTCAATTCACCTTGTTGTATTTTAGTTATTAAACGGTTTAATTCGTTGGTTTTCTCTTACTTTCGGGAATTATTCCAAAATGCGACATCTGTCAAATGAGCTACTAGTTTTTATAAAAAACACTTCAGAGTATTTTGTAAATTTAGACTAATTAATATTTAGGTAGTTCTTAATTGAGGATTTTACACTATTTGCTGCTTGTCTTTGTAACAATCATATGTTTATCTAATAATATTATATAATTTTCTATAACATTCCATGTATAATTATTAGTTTTTTATCTAACCTCACTTTGCAAACTAACTTCTTCTCTACGTAATCTCTCAGTTACTAATATTTACTCCTATCTACTTTTACTTATTCATAATAAAACTTCAGACCCTTATAAAATTAATTAAGTTTATAAAATATATATATTCCTGAGAATCATCAGGATTGATAGCGATTCCCAGTAGAAGCAAGGATTCAACAGATTGCCTTAAATCCTCGCAAAATCTCAAAAATTAATTGGTATTTGGCACTTTATTCTTCTGGAAGCACTTCTAGTATAAATCTATCGAGTTTTCCAATAGCATTGCAAGTTTCTACTCAGTCTAGATTTATAATTATTATAAAAATATAGTGAATTACTGTGAGTATTTTTTCTCGATTAAGCAGGAAAGCAACTTATTACCCCTCCCCATTATCTTCAAATTTTGAGGCAAATTAAGGATTTTCCTTAGTTATATAATATGGGTTATCTTGTTCGAAACTGCGAGAGTTGAATTCTTTTTATTCTATCTATGTGGTGGATTTCAATCGCTTTTTCATGCCAACGACTAACTACCTATAAATGAAGTTTAAAATTTTTAAATTGAAATTACTGAATATCAGGTATCTTTGACTCAAGTTTTGTTAAATCGAGTGTCTTGCACATGGTAGTCAAATCCGTTAATATATGATCAACTTCTATCATTATTTTCTTTTGAGATTTCAAGACATCGTTTAGGTAGGCGTTGTGTTTAGTCAGCTAACCGTTTTGACTTTTCAAGATCATTATTCTTCTCTCATCTGTGTTATATATTTTAATTATATAGAGAGTATTTATATTGAAATCATAAATGGTTCATGAGAAAAAATGTCCCAGATAATAGAAATTAAGAAACAAAATTTATATAGTTACTCAATAACTTACTGCAAAATGTAATTCTAATTATATTAAGCTTTAACAGAAAATAAATGGCTTAAATTCCAAATTACATTTATTTTATCCATTTATCTTTTTCTCACTAATATAAAATAAATAATTTATTAGGATAAATAAATTTGTTCTCTATAGGTCCACCATCCTTACTTATTGCACTCTACAGAGCGCTAGTTTTATCATTCTCCTATTTGAGACTCTCAATCTATTTCTCAAGCTAAGCAATTTTCTTCTTTAATTTAGTGTTTTCAGTATTTTTCAGCTGCACTTACCTGTCCAATTAAGCAATCACATTTTCATATTCAATGTTATTCTTGGATTGTTACTCTTCAGACTACATTAGATTATTAGATTTTATTTATGATTTCTAATTCGTAGGTTTTGGTTATTTTGAGATGATGCTATTGTTTTCTGTCATGGAAATCATAGAGAGCTATTGAGAATCTTCTAAATCCTAATTTAAGAGAGGTTTCTAGTTACTTAACTCAAAATAAAATCAATTTATGATTAAACTCCGTTGCTTTAATTGGTCCAGTTCTTGGAGGCAATTTATTAGTAGTTACACCTTTCTGTAACCCAGTTATTTACTTAATATTAGCTTATTGAATATCATTTTCACTGCCTTCTCTATTAGAATTTACCAGTAAACTCCCTCTGCTCCTAGTTTACATCCCACCAGATTTCTATCCTTCCAAGAATTAATTCGCTCTCTATTGCTAAACCAAAGAAGGCTGTCTCTGTGGAACTTGCTTCTATTAAGTTTTTCGCTCTGCCGCACTATTTTAACGTTTATTAGCACTTCCCTTGCCTCCTTTGAGCTCTTCTTATTTTTTCTTGAGTATTTACTTCTTGGCTTCTTCCTTCAACTTATTAATCTCATTCTCACTTAAAACTTATTCTTACTTGCTTTCCATTTAATATAGGCCTGCTTTTACCAGTGGACTTTACTCTATTTTGTTTGAATTAAGCAATTGTTACGAAAGAGTTAAGTCGTTTCTCTGCCCAAACATAGATTCGATTTCTTACAACTTTGAGTTGATTTTATTCTCAATTTGATCCATATTGGCTAACACTTGATTTTACTGTCTTTCTATAACCATGTTTGGGGAGCCTATTCTATTAATAGTATTTTACTGTAATTACTGTTATTACAATTGAATATGCTGATTTGTAGTCATCATTGTGTGAACATTTGAATTTGAAGTCATATTAATTTGCTATTGATTAGTTATTGCAATTTATTAAGGAGTTGTAGCTGGTTCACTGTCTCCACCTCCAAACAGTAAATTCCTAATGTTTGAGCTGTCATTTACATTTCTTCTATTTTAAACTTAATTTGCAGTTGAAGTTGAATTAGTGGAAGCCACGGAAGAAGTGCCTGTAGTCTGAGACACATTTGAAAATTTTGATATCCGAGGAAACATTATTATTTCTATTTATTTTTTAAAAAATAATGAAATTTAATTAAAATAATGATGATTCTATTACAAAGTATCAATATTTAATTGAAATATTAGGTTTAACTATGTCATAATCAGATAAGGGATATAGAGACAAATTAATAATATTAAAAGAGAGATACTTATCATGAATAAAATGACTCGTTATTAAAGTTATAATTAATAGTTCACTATTAAATATATATATATGCATCCCTATTTTCGATAATATCATTCAAATAATATTTTTAGTAAAAGAAGATATGGGAAAATATAAATAATGGGATCAACATGATTAAGCTAGAAGAAGACAAAAAGAATTTTATGGAGAATTAATTTCATAAATGATTGAGAATTTATTTAAATAAATTAATTTTGGGTTTATAGGAAGATTTATTTAGACAAAATTTGATATGAAAACCTTTCCTCAATTTGTTTGCATTAATTTGTTAATAAGTTAGACTTAAATGTTAAATATATTTATTGTTTCCTTCTCTGCCTTTTCAAGGCTAAGGAAAAACAGTTTTATATAAAAGAATCATCTTCAGAAATTTGCGCTTGGACCACCTTTCTCAATAATATGGAAACTTTCATAAACTTAATAAAATCGTGATATTTCTCGAAGTTTTTATTGAATTAAGCAGCAAGTTTCTTAAAATAAGTGAAATTTTATAAGAAGCCTTGTCTTTCCATGTATTAACTGGCATAAGAATGCTAGAGTCAAGTCCTTCAACTTTCTTTGGTACTCTGAGGTTGAATCCTGGCATCACATCGTACTCAGCCTTCTCAAGTAAAAATAAACTTAGAATATGATTTAATCTAAACCACTCCAGCCGGTGTTCATCAACCAGACGTTAGTGGAAAAAACATAAATTATTCAACCATCTCTGCAAGCATGGAGGCATACTTGTATGGATGAAGAGGGAGGAAAGCCTCACCGAAGCATGCTGAGAAAGTAGCGACTGGCTCAGTGATGCCCATTTCAGTGCCTGCAACTTTAGCAGTGTAACCACTGATAAAGTGATACATGATTTGCTCCTTGGTCAACTTGGAAATTGGTGGGAGGACACCATTGGCATCGCAAGTCAAGAAAATGATGTTCTTGGGGTGACCACCAATAGCTGGAATTGCAGCGCCTGGGATGTGCTCTAATGGATAGCACACTCTATAGTAAGTAATACAGTTAATTTGTTGCAATTTTTGTAAATTATAGTGTTCTCAGTGAGTGAGATATCATCGTAGTTAACAGTTCTAACCTTTTCTGGGTAATATTTGATGTTTTCGAGAATAGCCCCGAATTTAATAGCATCGTAAATTTCTGGCTCTTTCTCTCTTGAAAGACCGACGCACTTAGCGTAGCAACCACCTTCAATTAAAAACTCAAATTTTATTAAATTAATCTTAAGACTAGAGATAATTAAAAATAATGAATAGTTTTTGTAAAATTAATATTTTAATGTATAAATTCAATATAATTTTGTTGTATGATAAATATCACTGTTTATTCTTCTCTATATTAGTTGATAAAAAAATTATTACATTAGTTTTTTTTCATAAACTATTTCATTAGTATTTTTACTGGATAATATTTTTACCTAATCTATGCATTAAGGTATTTCTTATTTGAAATGAGTTTCCTAATTATTCCCTCTATCAAATAGCTTACCCGCTAAATAATTTATTACTCATTAGAACTATTTGGCTTATAAATGTTGAAGATACCCTTGCTTGTCCAAACGTGTTCATCATCACCGATCAAAGCTCTGTGTGGGTCAGCACTCAAGGTAGTCTTTCCTGTTCCTTATATTTGCACTTATTAAGCATAGACAAAGCACCTCTTTGTGGCATGTAGTAGTGCATGATTCCGAAGACACCTTTCTTCATCTCACATATAATAAATCTATTGAGTTCCGAGGATGACTGCTTCTCTGTCAGTGAAGTTAACATTCAAAACCCCAAAACCCCTTAATGAGGTTTATAAGTGCTTTGATTTGTAGGGAATTTGTTAGGGGTTGGGGTTATTAATTAAATGCGAGACAAAAATAGCAAGCATTTGGGGTCTATTTATGATGAAGAGTATATAGATTTAGTGTTTAAACTGCGATATGGATGTGATATATACAGTGAATAAGTCAAACCAGTACTGAACTATAAGTCTATTGCACTGCTCTTAAAGCGAAGTCCATCAACTGTTCCTACTGTCTTATAGCTGTATAACTAAAACAATAATATCTGAATTCTATGCCTAAGAGGAAGTGAAAGTTTCTATAAAAGCATATTGACTATCTTATTAATGATAAAACTTTGAAGTATTGGGCTCACTTCTCTCTCGACCAACGAGCTACTATGTTTCACCGCCAGTTCCCTGAGTTGAAGATCTCTGCATAGTCTGTTGCAAACATTTATAAACGAAACGGTATCTCTTACAAAGGTGTAAATCGTATCAAGAGAGTTATTGATTTCACTCTGCCATTTTACAACAATAACTTAAATTATATTTATAATTAAATGCAGAGAGCCTAATAGAGTAATATTAAGTTTATTCATGCTGACGAGGCTGTGTTTACCTTCAACACTTTCATCTAGAAGTCTTGGTATAAGAAGCATAGTAATATAGAGGTATATGACTAAAAAGTCAAGGTATAAACAATGGCAATTCTTGGAGGAATTAGCGAGGATGCTGGTTTAGAAACTTATGTTATTCATCCTCGCTCTATTAAGACAGAGCAGTATATTAAGTTCTTAGAGCAGCCGAGAGAGAAGTACCGTGAATAAGAGATTATACTATTCGTTGATAATCTTTCAGTTCATAAGACAAAAGAAACAAGGAAAAATTCTGAACAACTAAGAATAAAACCAGTGTTCAACGTGCCTTACAGACATAATTTAATGGAATTGAATTCTACTGGGGTATACTAAAAGGTCATTATAAGAAACTGCTGCTATACATGACCTACCTATCAATACAGTAGACTTTATTAAAAGCTCAGCGAAGAGAGTAGATAATTTGTTGGCTTAAAAGTGTGCTAAAGAAGGAGAGTGAATGGATATAAATAAGTTTTGTAGATAAGTTAATGAATATATAAGTCACATTTAAAATTCTTTAGAAGGAGCTGGCTTCTCTTTCTGTTCATCTACTTCTTACCCTCCTCCTAAGTTTCTTCTCTTGCTGCCAGCTCCAGCATCAATGTTCATTGACTCTGGAGGATAAATATTTGAAAAAAGACTCTTGCTAACTTCATACTTTGTCAGCGACTTTCGCTCTCTGTGAAGCTTGCTCTATTCCTTCATCAAGAAGATGCAATACCAGATTTTTCTAAAGAGTTAAGCTACAAATCTTACTTGAAATATAAGGGTGCTTCTGCAGTTCTGAT